>VZUI01086004.1:0-10954 GCA_013401135.1 Cettia cetti
AGGGAGATGGGCATACGTAGCAGACTGTAGAAAGAATGAAGTTTCCAACTTAGACGCCTCAACTAATAAAATAAACTTTTTCAGGCAGCCCCATAGTATGAAAATTAGACTACAGGTTGGAGCCAGTAAGTCCAAGAAAGAATATGACAAATAAAGTACAGCTGCACATCGTATTTGTAATAACACAGCTTAATTAGAAAGTGATTAGAAAGCATAATGGTTATCAAATGATGCTTATGCCGGAGATGCATTGCAACTCAGCTGCAAGTGCTATGAGACCCTTCGCTTCCGCACAAAAGCTAGATGAGATTCCTCTGTTACAGGCAAGCTGCCAGTTATTATTTTTTACTGTGGTAAGATGCTCAAAAATTCAACATTGATAACTTCCTTACTGTTCAGTGCAAAAAATTATTCTGCTTTTATATATAGCATTGCAAAAATCTGTTTGCTCCTGTCCATGACTAATATTTTCACTTGAGTGCTTTCCAAGTAAGTTTTTTGGAACACTTTCTTCTTTTAACTGGGTCTTTGGGAATTACTTGATTGCTGATCTCTTTGGTCCAACATCTGAAAACACTTGCAAACTTACAACTCCTGTCTAAGATGCAATACAACTTTTTGAAATATTTCCAGTATTGGGTTACAGATTTCAAATGACAGGAGCAAGGTTCATGTCTAGGTAAGTAGTTTCCAGGGGTCAATGAACCACACCAAGAAGTAAGCACATAATTTCTAGCTTGATTTATCTACATTTACTTTCCAGAAATAGAAGTCTCATTTCTGCAATTTTCTTTAGTGATCAACAGCTCTTTTCTGGCATGACTCTTCTTTTAAGCTCCTTCTTGATAGCATATTGAATCCATCACACTTACATAGGTTTTTCAGACTTGTTACTCTCTTTTGAACCCTTCCTAATGACAGGACTAGATAGGATTTTAGTGGCAGTTTTTTCAAGGCAGTACCACCTTCTATTTCTACTTGACAGCACTGCTTTTTACAGAGCAAGCTCTGACACTCTTAGACCCCACAGAGACCACAGAATTTCACATTAACCTGTTTATTCATTTACATTTGAGTAACCCTCAGAACCATTGCTTTCCAGATTATCCCTTGTGCAAATATGAGGCTACTCTATTTCTGCATGGATCATCTGAGCAGACGCAGTCCAGACATCCATATTGTTATAACTGCTATAATAACTGGGCAGTCCTTGCTTCTATTATTATCTTCTAATCTGTATCTGCAAAATGGATTTACACCACACTCACATTTTTGTCCAGATGAATACACTGCAACTACTCACGACAACCAATGTTTCACTGTTGTGAGTGCCCCCTGATGATTTTGATTACCCATTGGCAGGACTTGGATGTAAATAGCAGCAGTGATGCAGGCTGAGCAGGTGTTGGGAGAAAAAAACTATATTTGCCGTAGTCCAGAGGGTCCTTTACAGGACCACTTGTGTCCATCTATTCTTCTGATGGCTGCTAAGTAGCACTCACATATTTCACACCTAATTTTTAGTGGACAAAGGGACTTGTTCAAAAACTGAATAATTTCTTATTTCCCCAATCTTTTAAATTAATTATTTAGTATTTTCCTCCATTAAAATCTTTATCCTGGTTTAAAATATTTTTTAAATAGACACATAAAAAACATATTAGAAATGATTCCTCAACAGTCAGAGTGAATGTATCATGAGTGGCTCTCATGTGTTTACAGGAACTACCCATCAGACAGCAACCTGCAGCAAACAAACAGTTCAAAATATCATGAACAATATTCATTCATATGTTGCAGATGAATGTTTGTGATTGATTCTCAAACAATAGAACAGGGCTAAGTTTTGTGCAAATGAATAATTGAACCAATCTTCTACTATCTTCAGTACACACTTAGTTTGAAGCAACCACATTCATCTGGAATGAGAGTACTTAATGGAATACACGTCACTACTTCATAGGTCACTCAGCCAAAATTGTCTTCTGCTTGAATTGTCTGGTGTGTATACCACAGAGAAGCAATGCTGACTACCTTCTGGTGGAATCCCTAGAAAGGTTTTGGAATATCTGAGAATGCACACAAGTTGCAGTGAAAGAAAAATAACCCTGAAGTCACTCTTGTAGTTAAAACACTGTATAGTTTTATGGAAGTTTTTTTTAATTTTCAAGAACATTAAAGAAATTCCAGCTTAAAACTCTCTGTAGAACACCCTGCCTGTCTGTGAAAGTGTGGGAGAGATAGTATTGTGGATTTGACTTTCTACTCTCTATTACAGTGCAGAGTAAGAACGATAAGTATAATGTTAGGTACCCTGGTAACTGGAGGCACCAGAAAGATGCAGAGCAACAAACTCATCAAAGAATATAAGGTGAGCTTGAGGGAATCACATGGGTGTAGCTGGACCTCCCCTATCTAGTCCCATCAAGATTTCACACTTTCCTCTCTCATCCCTGACCATGAATACTGAAACTACTGGGAAAAATATTTGGTGTCAAAAATGGTTTCAACTAAATACAGCAGAAATGGTTATTCAGTATCATATGTGAATCAATTGAATTGATATTGTAAACAAACTTGAGAAGTTTGCAGATTTTGTTTGTCTTCACTGTGTAATATGAACAAAAGCTTGTGCATTGCAAGCAAATCACTAGGATAGTTGCCTACAGCTTCATGTATCAGATAAACAATTGGTTTGGCATTTTCAAAGGAACTTAACTGGTTGCCATGCCTCTTCAGTGTATCTGTATTAAAAATACACTTATCTATATTTATAATGTGTTAAATACTTTCATATTTCGTGTTACATTTAGATCTTTTTACTGTGATATTGCCAGTGTCAGAGAAGGATGGATTTCAGTAAACTGTCTGGTGCACTTGGATGTAGATAAAATATATGTAACTGAAAATGAAACTTCAGATTTGTTTCATGAAGACAAGATACATTTCAGTTTTAAATCTTAATGTTATAGCAAAAATGGCTGATTTTTTTCTCCAATGTCATAAAAGACCAGTTAATAAAGTGGTTAGTCTCCTTGCTCAGCTAACAGAGCAGAGAGAGGGATCCTTTAGAAACATTCATATGTCAAGAGGAGTTTATATATGGAATTTACATTTTAAAAAAGAGACATATTTTACTCTGTAGAAAATCATATTTCACTGCAGAAAATAACAGTTGGTTTCTGTGCAGTTGCCTTGAGACTTGCTTAGTTCTCATTATCTTCAATGGAGATGAATATGTATATCTGAGGAAATATTTTAGCCTTCAGAGAAAGAAAGAGGGAGCATTTGAATTTGAGTGTCTACATAGCTCCAACTTTTCTTTGTACAGCAAAATCTACTGTGACTCTTGAGAGAAGTTGGCTTTTCTCACACTGAATACACAGCCCCAAAAGAGGCTTTTGTCTGGTGCTTGGTGTACGACTGAAATCAGGAAATCAAAAGACTTTGTTCTCTAGAACATTGTCTGGTGGGTGGAAAGGTAGAAGAGAGATGCTTTATCCTCAGTTTGTGTTTATCTACAGTTTGTTTTTCTTAAAATGTCCTGAGCTAACAAACTCTTTCTGGTCATGTGCCAATCCTGCCTCTTCAGAGGGATGGGATGGGTCTTAGGATTTCCAGTCTACTAGGGTAGGAAAGATGAAAAAGATAAACAGGTTATTCCTCAAGAAACGCCCTCTCAAGTATTTTCTGTTGGTATGACACTCAGCAGAAAATTCCCTGTAGCAAAGTGCTGCCTGCTTTACTCCTGTCCACTTTTCCAGTTACAGAGATATTGCATCTAAACTCCTGCTTCACTTCTCAGCTAAACCTGCACCTGTGTATCAGCAATAAGTATATTAAAAAGAACAGGCAAATGTGTTGACTCCCTTCGACATTTCTTTTTCAAACCTCTCTCGATAGTTTCCTCCCAGAAAGAGGGTGAGGAGTGTGTGCAAACACTTGTTCTCCACATCAAGCCTGACTGAACAATTTCTCTGCTATTCTGAGTTTCTGGTGAACTGAAAATTACCAGCTGTACTGAATTGTGACAAACACTGTGTATGTGTGCCTGTGTGTCTGTGTGTGGAAGAAAATATATAAACAGAAACTATCACATCTAATGACAGCAAAATAGGTTTCACATTTATGACCCAATCTAGCATTTTAATTCCATAAAATACAAATGCAGCCTTAATTTCTATCTAAAGCTTAATTCTTTAAGCCCTTACAGAAGCATACATAGAGCATATGTTGAACAAGAATCCTCTAATGCCTTTCCTGGTTGAGACATAGCCAATGAATAGGACAGCAACCACATAAATGCAATTATCATTGCACAGATTTGAAAAAGAAAATGAGATTGCAAAGGAAAGAAGACAGGTATTTTGGAGGTATGCAGCTTCCACTTCATACTTCAGGATGGCTGATCCATATCCAGATATGTTCAAAGTTGATCAATATCAAGCTGATTTGCAATGACAATAGAAACTCATTGAACTGCATTAACACATTTGCCACCCTTTGATGTCTATAATTTTATCATAAACGTGGTAACAATCTAAGCTTTCTCTCTGTGTGCCGTGTCACTCCCTCCATGGCAAAGTAAACAGTAGCTATATAAAAAGTGTGGTCATAACCCAGCTAGCTAAATTCTTGCCAAAAATTGACTTCAATAGCTGTCTACAGAGTCTGCCAGAATACTGTCGGCCAACTCATACCATGTGTGCCTTTTAGGGTCATGGCTTTAAAAGGACAACAGAATTGCTAAAATCCGTCATTTCAGCTGGAACCCTCTACTTCCCTGATGAATTATGGTCACATCTAATAGGAAGGAAATAGACAAGAGCCATCTGCACAGAGCACACCTAAGAGAAAGTAAATAATGCTTTCAGATCCTGAATGGGAAACTTAATGTTGGCAAAATTGGACTACCCAAACTGAGATGCATAGTTGCATCCTGAAAATAACAGTTTTTAAAACACTTTCTATGATTTGCACTTACCTGAGAACCTGGGAGACAACAACTCTTCCTGGGTATTTAGTTAACTGAAGCACATACCTGATTTTCTCAAAGGACACTGTAAATGTCCCACTTTTCTGAACATCATGGTCTGGTCAGTCTGTTCCCTTGACATGACTGCTCTGGCAGAAGGCCTCTCTCACAGAAGCTTTTCAATCAAATATGGTCCCTCTTTCACTAAAATTTTCAGTTCTGGGCAGGGATACATGCAAGAACAGCAGACTTTGAAAGACATGACTCTAATTTTGTCACAATCATGACTATATAACCACTACCTCTGCACAGAAGAGCTCTATGCTGTAAGTGCAGTAATGCCACTACACCTGACAGATGATCTGTGCTATTATTCAGGCATAGCAGAATTACAGTGAGACTGTGGGAAATGAGACCCCTCCAATGTTTAGGTATGGAAACTGGAGGTGTCTATTCTACTCAGCAGAGCTGACAGAGACACAGGTCAACAGTATGCTAACAGGCCCAGCAGACAGCAGGACAGATGGCTTGCCACAGAGTCCATTCTAGTGGATCTAAGGGGTACAGTCTTTGGGTCCCTTTCATGGACTGAGAATCTCAGGTTTATGGGCTAGAAGCAGGTCACTGATGAACTAAAAAATGAGACAATATCTGATTGCCCTCACTGTCACTGCTGTTTGTTCTGCTCTGAGTATTTGCCATATCTATGCTTGCATGAAGATTTGCATGCAATGTCTGTGTGTCCAGGATTACCCTTATTCAGATGGCATGAAGGGATAGTGCTCTGATCTGGCAAGATGAGGTAGAAGCACTGGAGACTTGCACTTTATGTCAAATGGATAAAGAGAGATAATATAAAGGAGATGTAAGTTGAAAAAGGAAAAGATAAAAAAGATCCAGAAGGAGCAGAAAGAAAAGGAATAACAAGAGACTGGGCAGAGAAAAAAAGGACTGGAGTGGACAAAGAGAAGCAGCTGTAAAGGAAGTAAAAGCAGATGAAACACCTTGGGATACTGAAATACCCAGCTCCAAAGATCTGGGTTGTGACTGAACATGAGCTCATTTCACAGTAAACTCCAACAGCAGGAAACTGTGTGCCCACGTGCAAGGGGAATGGTGCCAACAGTGAGGTCGCACCAGTGAGTGGTGGCACTAACTTTACTCACCATTTGGGGAGGTGGGAGATGGCACAGGGCAAGGGGATGTGTCCCCCTTGCCTGTGTTCAGCTTCAGCAGAACACTTCCAGAAGAAAAGAAAGTGACTGGTAGAAACCTCCCCTGTTGTCTGTCTGTCACCCATGGAGATTGATGAACCTCTCTGCAGCTCTGCCCTGGTCTTTTCAGTGGAACAATCCTGCTAGCTTTCTCATAGTGGCAAAAGTAATTAAAAAGGGGATCAACTTCAGAGGAACATAAACACACACCAAAATTCTGCCTCTTTAATGATATCCCCTCCATACTTCACTGGCAGGCATTCTGCTGATCTAATACCTGTTAATTCTATTTCTAATTAGGGCTATAGCTCACCAGAGGCTGTTTTATACTTAATTTGTTGGGCTTTTATTATATGGCTCAACAGTCAGCCAACCACTGTATGCATCATGTGATCCTGGTTGAGATCTTTCAGGCATTACTGCACACTGAGGCCCTTGGAGAGAACGTGCCACTACAATTTGTGAGTCACGCGTTCTTGCTCTGCCTGGGTCTTGTCATGTGTGTGCTTGTCAGGATTCATCTCCATCTCGATTACCCCTGGGGCAGAAGTCATAGTTTGTTTCTGCTCACTTGTCTGATTTTTAGCAGATCATATTCCCATCTTCAGAACCTTAAGCAAGTGCCATCTTTGTGGAATTTAAGGTGGAATTCTAAGTAGTGATTTAATTCAACTCAAACCCATCTTCTAATTGACAGGAAATATCCTCACTTCAACCATTTTCCAAGGTTGGTGTAGACTGCAATACAAAGAAAAATAATTAAATTAAAAATGTTCTTCACTGTTCCCAAAATGAAAACTAATTTTCTGAAGTGTTTTCTTTGCAATTCTGTCATTTTTAAATACTTTTTAAAAGAGTTTGAAATGAAGATCTGAGGCAAATTTTAATTGTTTGAAACACATATCTGAGAGACACATCTTCATTAATTCAATTTTTGCTGGAAAGGATTGCAACCAAATTATGCACCAGTTAAAGAATTAGCTGACCAGAACAGAATACAGGCCAACAAAGAAACATTTTATTAAGCCACTGGAAGCCAGCCCAGGGGACTGACCAAATTTTGTTTTGCCTCTAGATTGTCAGCTGCCAGGTAAACAAGAGTATTAGAATATCATTGACTCCAAATTGGTGAGCAAAGAAGGTCATCAACAGCTGTTAAATAGTAAACCTCATCCTCCATCTCTGTGGGTTCCAAGAAGGATGACACTTAAAAGTTTTCAGTCGCACACTGAAAGTGATGGCAGCACTTCTTATGTCATCCTAAAACAACACATCAGCTCCAGAGAACCACTGTTCTTCTTATCTGAATCCACAAAGGACTTAACAGTCACACAAGCAATTCCCACAACTGGGAATGGCAGATCTTACATTAACAGTATAATGGAACTTCTTGCCTATCTCCAGACAGCAGAAAACAACCTCAGAAAGTTCCTTCTTTCTTCACTGTCATCTGGTAGGGTTTTACTGGAACAGATGGAGAGATCAAATCAAGATAACACTGTCTGTTCTGGAAAAACTTCAGAAAGAGTACATTAATAAATAAAAAAAATTATAAGTAAAATAATAAAGAATTTATAAATCTATATAATCCATATATAAAGATGAATATCCAAGACAGCCCATCTAGCCATACATCTACTAGCTTTAAAGATGTGAACTAGCTCCAACCAGCTCAAAGGAGCCATTGATCTGGATCTGGTTTTGTCTACAGAAGGATGGTTAGTCAGATAAACTTCTGAGGTATTTCAGTGGGAAAACAACAGGAATCAGAGTTCCTAGATTGGGAAGATCATGGCAAAGTGAAACAAGGAAGCTGGGCTTCTGTCCACTGTGTGTGTAGCCGCACAAGTCACAGCTGGCAATTCAGAAATGTGGTCAAGTTACCCTCCGTCAGCCATGGAAGATTACCTGTTCCAGGAACAAGTTATCTAGGCACAAGGTAATGTGTTATTTCTTTTCTACCCCAAAAGAGAAATGAAATAACATATATCAGCTGAAAGTGCTCTTCCTTTCTATCCCATGGTAGAACACAAAGCTCAGCAAAACATACAACCCAAAACTGAAGAAGCCTCAGAGAGATTGAGAGATTTGATAAAACAATATTTTTCTTAACATACCCTGTCGGGTCTAGGTAGATCTCCAGAAGGGAGTGCCTTGCATGGAAGAATAAAATAGAGAGGAGAGATTTGCACAATGATATGAAATTATATGCACAATGCATATTGAAATTATGCATCTTGATGTTACTCTGGGCTAAGCAGGCATAATAAACTTCTCTGAAAGACAATGAACACAGAATCATAGATCCATAAAATGGCCTGGGTTAGAATGGACATTAAATGCCATCTAGTTTTAAGGCCCTTGCCATGGGCAGGGACACCTTCCACTAGACCAGGTTGCTCAGAGCTTCATCTAACCTGGCCTTGAACACTTCCAGGGATGGGGCATCCACAGCTTCTCTTGGAAACCTGTTCCAGTGCCTCATCACCCTCACAGTAACAAACTTTTTCCTAAGATATAATCTAAATCTACTCTCTTTCAGTTTGAAACCATTCCCTCTTGTCCTATCACTACATGCTCATGTAAAAGGTCCCTCTCCATCCTTCTTGTAGGCTCCCTTCTGGTGCTGAAAGGCTGAAATTAGGTTGCCCCAAAGCATATGCCTGATGGTCATGTCCACTGGGAGTCTTCAGACAGAACAACTTGGATTCTTGACCCAAGAAGTAAGTCTCTAGCCCAGGGACTGCGGGAGATAGGAAGGAGGGATGTAACAAGGGAGGAGTCACTCCAGAAACAACCAGTTCCATAGTTGTTCTGCAGGGATCTGCTGCTGGCTCATCAGAGAAAAAAGTGCTAGGCTAAATAGAACTTCACACACAGACCAGACCTTCTGCTCTCTACTCACCTTCCACTGGTATTCCTTCCTGCTTTCAGCCCCATTTCCATGCAGTGCTGCCAACCCTGGACTCCTTAAGAAGGACTGCAAGCATCAAGGGACATTATTGCTGATGCGATCATCAATGACTGCTGCTGGAAATCCATGCAGAAATTTGTGCTGTGCACAGGGAAGCAGACAGCAACAACACCCAGCTCTCCTTCCCTCTCTCCCTTCCTCCACCTGTACTTGAATTCAAGCACTGTAAGTCCCACTATCTCCTGTCAGGATAGTTCCAGTCCTTGGGGAAAGGGTTAGCAACAGCAAACCATGCCTTAGCAGCAATGTGCTGCCCCACATTGTAAAAACCATATGTGCAGGTAAACACCTGATTTTAGCCAGGATTTTTTGGATGTGCAAGAATGAAAGATAAGAGCAAATCCACGTGGACAGGTTGATCAAAATAACAGTGTTTTGCTTGATCTAATTTTGAGGGTAATTTTCCTCTCAGAAAGGACAGAGAAGTCAGATTATAGAAACACCTCAATCCTTTTAAGATAATCCACAGCCTTGCACCTTTGAGGAATGAGGCTTCTTGTAGTCCCAAGCACTTTATAGTGACATTTATATGCAAATCATCGAGGCAGGGTCAGGCCAGGTGTGACATCAGTAGCTAGAGTCAAACACATTCTCATGATCAGCATGCAAGCCCACAGTGACAGGGCAAGTCCCAGGTCAAGCTAGGAGCAAGGGCCATGGCCAGGCATGACTGAAACACAACTGGAACTAGAGCAGAACTCAGCAGAGACTGAGCTGCAATGGAGCCCCTGAGCAGAACATGTGAGTGGAGGCCCTATGCTAGCTTGATAAGAGCAGCTAAGGCTCATTAATGCACTCAGGACCCTGACACAATTTTTCTAGGACATATGCAACAGGAGAGGTGAAAAACTACCAAGGAACTTTGGCCTGAGCCAAGGGTTACCCAGCAAAATAAGAAGCCCCAGCTGTTCCAGTGTGGTCCATGCCACAGGAGCGTCAGACAGACTCAGATGTTTCCTGTCTCATCGTTTTACCCCAGAACACTTGAAAAACAAACAAATAATGTTTAGCACCAATCTGCAGTGACCACGCCCAAGAGAAGAGGCAGCCACCCAATGTGACATTTGCTTTCCTCACACCCAGAAAAACAAGCAACAAACAAACTTTTAAGGGAGGTCAGGAGGAACATTAAAGGCTTTGAGTTGCAATAGATTTTTTTTAAAATCATGATAATATTTAGCACAAAGTACTATATTTTTAGTGTTTTCATAATACATGGTTTATATGCAAGACTACAAAGACCTACATTTGGATTTCTCAGTTTTTGCTGGTTTCAAATTCACTCCTAGGATTCTGGTCTTTACTTTTTTTCCAACTGAGTTTCTTCACAAGAAAACAAGCAGGCGGGTGAGCCCATGAACTAACACAACCTAATTTTGAACTGCTTTTGTATTTGTAATGACAGACTTTTGAACTTTCTTTATACCTTTATTATTGACCAGAGACTGAGTCCATACAGGAGCAAAAACCTTGCTGCAGAGCAAATTCCCATGCTACCTGCAGGAAACATTTCCTGTGGCTGACCAATCATAACAACTCTTTTCCAGGAGTTTCTCTGGTAGATAACCTAGGCAGCTTCATAAAGATTAGAAGTATCACCCTCTCCAACTCTGTGCCTAATTTCAGGAAGCTTCTAGGAATAGAGTATGCTGAAGTTCTCTGACCCTCTATCAGATCTCATGGAAACCAACCAGCAGAAAAAAGAGGGAAGGAAGAAGGGAGGGAGGGAGGGAGGGAGGGAGGGAGGGAGGGAGGAAGGAAGGAAGGAAGGAAGGAAGGAAGGAAGGAAGG
>VZUI01086007.1:0-17545 GCA_013401135.1 Cettia cetti
ATGGTGTTCCACAGGGACTGAGGGTGCAGAGGAGCAGGAATGGTGTTCCACAGGGACTGTGAGGGTGCAGAGGAGCAGGAAAGGTGTTCCACAGGGACTGAGGGTGCAGAGGAGCACGAATGGTGTTCCACAGGGACTGAGGGTGCAGAGGAGCAGGAATGGTGTTCCACAGGGACTGTGAGGGTGCAGAGGAGCAGGAAAGGTGTTCCACAGGGACTGAGGGTGCAGAGGAGCACGAATGGTGTTCCACAGGGACTGAGGGTGCAGAGGAGCAGGAATGGTGTTCCACAGGGACTGTGAGGGTGCAGAGGAGCACGAATGGTGTTCCACAGGGACTGAGGGTGCAGAGGAGCACGAATGGTGTTCCACAGGGACTGGAGGGAGCAGAGCCATCCTCTACTCCGCCTGGCAGCAGGCAGGTGTGGTGCACTTGGGGCAAGTCAAGACACAATCCTTTGAGTAGCTTAAAAAAAATATCCCACTTGGTTTGACATAAACAGTTTCTTTATGTTAGGAAATCCTGGTGCAGTATCACATAAACTCCCACGACAAGCAGACAGGTGAGGACACCTTAGAGGTGTTTCCACCCTCTGCACTAAGCTCAGTCTAGTGGAGGATGTGCCTGCACTTCCAAGTGGGAATTAGCCTGAAAAGAGTATTTGTGGAGTTTGATAAGTTTTTTATTAAAAGGATTAACATGAAACAGTAACTGCAGTATGATTTAGGAATATAACAGGGCAATGATAGAATTCCTGGGGTTTTTATTTTGCTTCACACAGTGGTTGCAGCACTGAGTGACTCAGGTGGCATCACAGACAATATCTTGCTTTTTTGGCTTTACTTACACAGCTTTGTCTTAAGGTAACAGAAGAGTAAGGAAAAATGGAAAAGTACAATGTGATTATAAGATGAGCTCTCCTTTGCAGTGAGGGCAGCACTCAGGATTCTGAGCTTCTTGGTGTGATTAGCTGTTTTTTGTGATTGGGGTTTTTTTTTCCCCCTCTTCAGAAAAGACCAATATTGAAATACTGCATAACTGACAAATTACTGTTCTAGCTTCTATTCTGTGTAACCAGAAGTCAGGCAGAAATTTGCTCCTTTTTGGTTTCAAGGATCCTTTTCATCCCAGTTCCTTTAGCCTTGAAAGTTCTCTAATTAAAACATTTATGGGAGCTAGTCATATCATTAAAGCTATATACTTCTTAAGTGTCCTTTTAAAATAATTTTTAAGTCTCTCTGTATGCCAGAGAATTAGCAAGCATGGTATGAAGAGTGTATATCTGACCCAGCAGATTTTCAACAGCGAGCATATTTTCAACATGTGTGCTGCTTCCTGATGGAATGCTTCCAGAGTATTTGCTCTTCCAGGCTCTGTTGTCTGGATCACCTCCTCTTTTTCTCTTGTCTTTGTGGCAGAGAGGGGTATTGCTCCTGCAGGTAGCAATAAGAAAGCATTAACTGTCTTTAGAAACACTTTATTGGGGTTTGTTTTCATTTCATTCTGGCTTTCTGTCTCCTGCTTTCCCTAATGGAGATAAACTGAAATTACAGAGGCCAAGCTGACTGTGCATTCAGAGAATTAGAACAACACAGTATTCATCACTGTAGGGAACTGATAGCCACTACCTAGGGAAGTTTGATATTATCAGTGTAATTAATATCCTTATGCTGAAGCAAAGCTATCTTGAATTTACTTTTCAGCCAGTATTTATTTCCGGTTTTGCCTGGAGTCAATAAATCACGTAATGAAGAGTTTCAGGGTTTGAAAGGAATAATTTTCTGCTTAAATGATTCTCCTGAAGTGATGTTTATTTGTTGCTGAAGTTAATTGAATGCTGGAGGTGGATTTCTAAAGCTGCAGACTGCATGTCCTGGGATATATTCTCTCTCTCCTGTGTTGTGTAGCACATCTTTGAACAGCAGTTCTTTTGAGGCAGAAGAATTACCCCTTGCAGGGTCACCAGATTTCATGCATGAAGAAATTGTTTCATATAATCATCCTTCTGTCTCTACAGGTCACCCTAAAAAACTGCTTTGCAGCTCATCTTGCAGGTTACTTTTTTCCAGGATTTGCATATTGTTTGATTTTCGTGCCTTACAGGATGTGACTGTTCTTGTGGAGATAACTTCAGGTTTCCATTGCTTCACTTCATGTTGTGTTTAAGCCTTACACAAGACTTGCTGTACATTTGGCTATTGAGAAACTTTATTTCCAAGTTTTAATTTAAAATTGCACTGAGTCTCACCTTAAACATGATTATGTCCAGGTTTTAAACCTTTTTAAACTTTTCTGAGCAGTAAAAGGTGTTTTAAAAATTTTTGTGTTGAAAAATGTGTTTGTGTGTTCCATAAATTCCTTTATTACAGTGAAGTGGCCGTTGTGCTGTGGGAAGTCCACAGCAAACTAAAGAAAAAAGAAAAGTATAAGGTTACTTCAACTCAGATTTTAGTTCAGGCTTATATTTCTAAATAATAAGCTCCTTAGAGGACGTGCTGCCTGTTCTGCTTAGAAGGCTAAATGTTGAAATGATGGCATTGCACATTTCTTTTCATATTTTTGGTACTAATGCTCACTGTTTTATTTCCTCAGTGCATTGGTTATTGCTGCAGTATTTGATCGTGATGTTAATTGCAGAAGAGCTGCTTCTGTAAGTTACCACATTCCAGCTTCCATGCCTCTGTTATTTTTTGTTTGTTTTCATTTAATAATTTGTAGACTTAATAAAGTAGAACTACAGTAGAGAAGCAAAATATTATGCTGGGAACAACAAAAAAAAATGTTTCTTTAAATCCTTAGAAGTATTGTGTGAATTTAGATGTTAAATTATATAATCCAGATGCACATCTTGATTTATGGTCACAGTTAACAGTCTGCTGTATTGTTGTCATGATGATCAAGATAAAGTATCTAAGAAAGAATTATTTAGCATTTTAGTCACAAAATCACACACAAAAGAGTCCTACATAATACACGGGTATTGTATTTTTTGCAATACAATTCAAAATAAATTCAAAATTTACAAGTCTCCAAACTGTGGAGTTTTGTGAGGTTACACTTCCCTGATTGTGCATCTTTACTCTTTAATCATTGTTACTCTTTATGGTAAGTTGAAAATGTCTAGAATAATCTCTTTCCTTCAAACATCTTTTTAGTTGTTATATGAAACTCTTTCCATAGGACTGGGAATTTTTAAAAGAGTGACAAATCCACTAGGCAGATATTGTTAGGCAGTGAATAGGACTGACACCAAGGTATATTCTGTGGAAACTTTTTGTAGGAAATATTTATGCTGTTGAGAGTTTAGAGGAGCAACACTCTTCTCTTTAAGAGAAGAGAAATGATGGAAAATTACAGCTTGCTGTAGTTACAGAATTTGAGAATAAAGAATAGACATTTTATCTATGAGAATTCATAGATATTGAACTTGCTTTCTTTTTAAAAAAGTATGAATTGTATCTTTTAACAGATAAACCAAATTACCTTATGCAAATGTAAAAAACTCCACCCTATAACTGTATGAGCTCAAACCAGGACCAAAGAATGAGTGTCTGCCAAAGAACCAAGATGCTTCTGTTCCTGACAATAAATGTCACTGTGAATGTATTAAAAAAAAAAAAAAGGAAAAAAAAAAAAAAGACAGTCTTTGCAATATGCACATTACCAGGTCTGGCTGACTTTTTTGACTGAAATTTTGCAAGCTGATGTGTTTATAACATCAGCAGGCTTTCTCAGGGATACCTGGATAGCATCCTTACTTTTTGTAGCCACACCTCTGCTGGAGTTGAAGCTGCTGAATGAAGCTGCAGAGTAATTGCTGGGGAAGTGAGTCAGTGCTTGAGCAATCCTGCCACAGCTGCTGGGTCTGAAGGTGCTCACCAGAGCAAGCCAAGATGCTGCAGATTGCTGAGTAGTGCTAGAACTCTTCCCATACTGTACAACTAATGAGTATCAGCAGTGCTGCTTCCCCCAGACTTCAACTCCTACATTTTAGAAACTGTGGAATTGGCTATTCTTGGCTAATGTAAGTCTCTTTATTCAAATCAATTCCTTAGAGGAATTTCTGCAAAAAACATTGGGGTGCATAGGTGGTGAAAAATGAGTTATTTGTGTGATCCCTAGGAATTGTCCTCAGAATCAGGGTCTGTATAGACACCAAGGAGAAATCTTAATAACACAATTGCCACTGCAGGTGTGCTGCTTACCTTTGGTGGCTTGATTTAATTGTCCTGTGTGATCATCAGTGTGTTTCTACATTTAAACTGACAGTTTGACCCATGAGCTGTGTGCTGAGCCAGCCAGACTGAAGCTGAGAGCTCAGTGCAGCCTGAGTGTCTGTATTTCTAATTACAAAACCCAGCACAGTTCTTCTCATTTTCCTCTTCTGCTGTAGCCCAAGCTCCTGAGCTGTCTGCAAGTCAGCTACCTCCAGTCTCATTAATATTTTCACTAGTACTTCCTAATTCAGAGCTGATCAAAATTTGGAATAGCTGTTCGATGGACATTTATGAAATTACTAAAGCCTTTCATCTTATTTTGGAAAGGCAAAAAAATATTTTATGTTTACCAGCCCTTATTACAATTTTGAAGAAAAATACCTGGGAGTGCTAAATATTTCCAATCATTATTACAGTTAAACACATATTTAAATAAACGACAGGTTTTACTAGATTTTCCATCTCTTACAATATGCAATATATTATAATGCAGAGCACCAATCAAATAAAATGGTGAATAGAGACATTTTGAACCCTGAGGTTAGAGAGAATAGAACAAGACTCTGCTTTTGAAGCTCCACAAGCATTCTGGGCTGGCTTGTGCAACTCTTTCATGAATAATCAGTATAAGGAGTAATCTGTTGAATAAGTGATGTTGAATTGGACTCTATTCAGTTCTGACATCTCAAAGAGAGGCTTTTTTCCCCCCTCTTGTTTGGCTGATAGTGTTTAAAGTACCTAGTTTTAAATGAAATATTTTTAGAGAATGTTGTAATTTTTTTTCAGTTTCTGTGGGAAATAGGGATGTTCAGGTTGCCAGACTGAACAAGTTGGTCACTTTTGGTCACCTTGGTTCTGATTTCATGGAGTCTTTAAATTAATATCTTTGTTCCCAGTTTATCCAGCTCCAGAAGGAGATTGTATAAAAAAATGAAAAATTGCTCTCAGAAAACACTTGAAGTATTTGGCATCTCTCAGGAATTTGGCATCTTTTAGGAATTTCAGGGCTTTGCAGATTTTGTATCATTTAGGCACTTGTCTGAGCAGTGCATTTTTAAATGGCATTGTAATGCAGTGGTTAAACTATGAAATCCCTTGGATATGATGGAGAATGCCATCCTCACTGAAATGTGCCTGTGCTGAGTAAAAAAAGGGTCTCAGCAGCATAAAATACAGAATCATCTAAGTGGGAAAAGACCTTTAAGATCATCAAGTCCAACTGCTAAGTCAGCACTGCCCAGTCTAGCACTAACCCCATTAGACTGGGATTCTGGACACACCAGAGTTACCAGAAAATACCTTCTGCATCCCAAACATACCTTTTTTCATGGAATGGGCTAAAAGATTATCACCTAATTGCCTTCTTTTCACCACGGGGGAGCTCAGAGCTGCACAAATAACTGGCTACAGGTTAATGAGATCTGATTGATCTCCACAGGATGCATAGCATGAAGTGCAGCCTATGCCCACAGTAATGCATTGAGGGTAGCATAAAACAAGACCTAAAGCTGGAAGTAGAAAGCAATGAATGCTGCAGAGTGACAGGCACCACTGTCCTGGCTTGGGAGCGAGGAGAGGAGGGGAAAAGACCCAAGGAAAGGAGGGGAAAAGACCCATGTCAGCAGCTGGGCTGCAGCATCCAGCAAGGAGCAGCCCCGGGGCCCCGCTGCAGCTCCTGCTCCATCCCGGCTGCGTGTGCTGCCCGGGGGCACTGCTGGCAGGGGTGGGCTCCCAGGCTGTGCTCCGTGCCCTGTGCTGCCAGCAGCAGCTGGACCTGCCCGGGCAGGCGTGCAGGGGCTGCAGGCAGGAGCCAGGACAGGCTGCAGGAGCCAGGACAGGCTGCAGCACCTCGGGAACGTTCCGGGAGGCTCCGGCTCCATCCCGGGTGGCGTCAGCCCTTGCTCCACCTGCATTGTGATCTTCATGGAGCCAGCTCAACCTGTTGTTGTCACAGGTGGATTACCACAGGGCTGCTGGGTTTGGGGAGGAAATACAGAAGCTCTGGCTGTCCAAATTCTTGTGGCATTTCAGTAAACACGAGGAACTTCCCCCCTGTCCATTAAAAGTGTTGTCTGTCATTGGAAAGCTGTGTGTGCAGAGAGAGTGGCAGAAGTGTCCAAATAGCAATGATCTTCCCTCTCTTAAGAGTTAAAATTTACAGAAGCTTTTATTAGTGCTTAGGATTTTATGGCCTTTAAAGGGATAAAAATAATGGGCTTTTTTGTGAGAGAGAGAAAATTCAAGTAGGGAATTAAATAGATTTTCTTCTGTATGCCATACAAAAGTAGACTTTTATGGTTGTTTTCATTGCATCTTTTTGCACAATTTTGAGTTTATGTAGCGATACAAGAGATATACATGAATTCTGTCTTCAAATTCTACAAGCCCAGTGTTTCAGTGTGCTTTCAGACTCATACTCTCCAGATAAGTATTGAAGTCTCAATGGTTTTGCCCAAAGTTTTTATGGACAAAGAATTAAACTTTACCCACTCTTAGCAAATGGTGTTGAAGTCAGACAAGAATGAGTTGCCTCAGTTACTGTTGTCTACAGGCATTGAGGTTTCCATCCCAGGGCCAAGCCTCGTGTCACTGCTCCCAAGCACTTGTGTGGGTGTGAGGAGTTTAATAAACCTGCATTCTCAAACTGCTGCCGTGCAACATACGGCTCCAGGAACAGCAGAACGTGGAGGTGCAGAAACAGAAAAGCCCTGCAGGCTTGTTCTACTGACAGAGTTTACTTTATTTAAAACAGAAAAGCCATGGGTCATTTATATTGTTGTGTGTTTTGAATTCATCATCTGGTGTTTATCAAAAAGCAAACCTGACTCGTTTTGGTGTGTTTGTTCTCTGTTCCTCAGGCTGCCTTCCAGGAGAATGTTGGGAGACAGGTATGGTGACTTCCCTGCATCTTCATTCATTTGTGCCTCAGAGGTTACTGTAAGCATGGAGTGCCTAAAATCAAGATTAGACACCGTGGCTTTGGAAAAATTGAGTGAAAGAATGTCACAGAATAATTGTTTTCATTATGAGCAGCGAATTTTGTGGAATATTTTTTCTGAGGTGTGAGTTTTATTTTAGTATTCCAGTTTGGGAAGAAAATGAGTTTGCTGGTAATTTCCATCCTTCAGAAAAGCAAAACCAGCATTTGAGCTAGTCATTGTACACCCTGGAAACTACAGTGCTTTAAAACCTTTTAAAATGTAGGGTTTTTTGTGCTTCATTAATTTTTCTGCTTTTTAAGAGAAGCAGAGCAACTGAAGTGGGCAGTGCAATCAATGCTGTAGTTGGTGGTTCCACAGTAAACAAGGCTCAAGAGTCTTCAATTCAGTTTTTGGGCTTGTTTCTTGTACCATCTAGATATTTTGAGAAATCTGATACTTTTGGAGGTACCCAAGTTCTTTGGCAAAAAGTATTGTGGTAGGTTCCTATGTAACTTAGTAACATTTAAGTAGTTAAAATCCTCAAGACTTTGATTTTTAAACTTGGAGGAGAAACAAATAGGGTAAAGCCTTGGATTTACTGGTTTCTCACCAGGAATTAATAAAGCTGAATATAGAACTAAGAGAGAGTGTGTGTAGGGAGGGATGGTTCAGTCAGTGTATTCCTATGAACAGAGCAGGCCATGTGAGCATGGTTAAAGCAATTTTATCAATCAGCTGCTCTTTAAGGGATCTTTGTTAAAATGCTGTCACCTGACAGCATTCCTGAAAGTCTGTGTTCTGAGCCAGAATATTATTCCTTTAGAGCTCTGCCTGTTAAACCATCTGTTCAGTGTGTGTTTCTAGACAGAAGTAAGTTAATAGCAGAGAAAGGGTGCAAGAGGACTGGGAAGAAGAGAGTAGGGGTTTTTGGTGACCTGACCCAGCTGGGTCTGTGATGAACAGAAGCCAGGGTGACTCTTCCTGGGTCTGCAGTTCCTGCCCTGGGGAGGTTGGGCATCACACAGCAGCCCAGCCTGATTCCACTGTGTGAGGTGCTGAACAAAGTAAATAACACCTTAGCCTGGCTTGCTCCAGGGGAGAGAGGGCTCCTGGGTGCTGCAGGTTTAGAAATGCTTCCATGTAGCAAAAATTCAATTTTTAAAAAATTTCTTAATCAGAGGAGTACAGTCCATGTTAGTTTACAGCCAGAAAGGTTCCTTACAGACTCTGCTTTGACCTACAATTCAAATGTGTCATCACATGATGGTGATTTCAGCCTCTGTGTTGGCACATCAGCAGTGGAACAGTGAGTTTTCATGGCATGGAGGAGCTGTCAGGCTCCAGTTGGTTCCTGCAGAAGGTCAGAAGTTTTCCTTGCTGAACCATTCCTTGGTGCTTAGGAAAATGGTTACTTAATGAGTAGATCCACCCTCTGGAGTTCACAGTGTGTTGAAAGAGACACCCTTCTCTGAACTGGAAGGAGGTAAAACATATTTTCCACCTGAGATATTGAATAGCTGGAGAAAAAGGTTGCCCTCACTTGTTCCCTGGTTCCTGCCTCCTTCAGCTTGGTAATTCCACATGTCCCAAATCCAGAGTTTGCTGATGGCCACAGAAGAAGCCATTGTAAAGATGCCACTTATACTGTGTGTAAATGGAAGCTTTGAAAAATCTGAAGGTTTTTTTGAGCATAAATCATGAGAAATGAGCATCTAATAGTACCAACTTCTACATTGGGGAAGTTTGAAGTGTTCTGAGAAAACAGAAGCTGTTGGCTGTTCCTGTAAAGCCTGACCCTCCCACTGGCCATAACCTGTGTGTTCCTGAAGTCAGGAATGATGCTGTGTGACCCACAGGCTTGGTGGCACCGTGCCCTCTGTGAGATGGCATCAAACTGGCACAATCAGAGCTGGGGAACAAATAGCAAAGTCCAGCTGGCAGCTAGAATTCAAACTGTTTGGCTGAGATTTTCCTTATGTAGTGTGCAATTTTTATATGTCTTGTTCTTTGGCCTTCCATCATCCTGATGTTTCTCATGTACCTTTTTTTGCCCCTAATCAGGATTTCATGAGGCTTTTGGACAGAGCATTCATTTTACCTTTGAGTTACCAAGACTTGCAGGCTTTGATAAGCCATAAATGTTCTGTCTGTCCTTGGTCCAGTCAGATTTCAGGCCTTCTGTTTTTTGGGAGCACTGGGATTCTGCTCCCCAGAGCAAGACCTTGGCAGCAGCTGGCAGCTCCCACTGCTTCCAGGATAAACTGCTTCAGTGATTCAGGCTCAGATGGAGAGATACTTCCCACTAGTTTTGCATGGAAGGGATGAGTGAGCTGTAAACAAACCTGCATCACATCCCAAACCTGTACTTCCAGGGAGCATTATTGTTTTAATACCCTCTGAGTGGCCCTTTTGGAAGTGAGTGGAGCCAGTCTCAGCTGGCTCTTTTCCATTTGTTCTTCATCGTGGCTCGTGGGTGCTGTGCTGCCTCTGCTGATGCTCTGTTAAACCAGCCAGAGCCAATAAAATTCTGAATATCTGAATTGTATTGCTTGCATACAGAAATGTGGATTTCTAAGTGGAAATCTCATACATAGAAAGAAAATCTATCTTCTAGAAACAGACTGGTTTGAGAAGTGGTGGCAGAAGTGGGATCCTTCAGTAGGATTCAGTGTTTCAGGCTTTGCTGGGAACCAGTGTTCAGTTTAAAAACAAACCAACCCCATTTTTTATTTCATTAATGAGTCATAAAATACAAGTGTAAGTAGAAACTCCTGTGTATTCTACATGTGATGCACCTCTTGGTGCTTAAATATCTAATTTTATATTTCATTAAACTCACCTTGTGCCTTCACATAAACTGGAAACATGTTTATGTTTATCTAAATCCTTCTAGAGGAATCATCTTTTGGGTATATACATAGTCATGCATTAACCAAATATATATTTTGGTATGACTGGGAGGTGTGAAGGGAGCTGTTGCATAGGTTACTGCCTGCTGCCATTTGCTTGGGCTATTTATCATTGACTCACAAGCAGAGAGAGGTATTTTGCTGTTTATTTATTCAATGTCCTTTATGTTTCTAGTACAACTGATTTTACTATAAATTAAATTGTATTTTTTCAGTGCTTGAGAGAGTAGCAGGAGATGTTTTCAATCATGTTGCCTATTTGGAATGTATAATACATTTTGAAATAATATTTTGTTTGTAGGGCACTTTCCCCCATGGCATTGACATTCTCACTGCAGCTGATTATTTTGCTGTTGGTAACAGAGTTAACTGTTACTTGACTATAAGGTAAGTTTCCAATTATTAGTTTTCCTAAATGTGAGGGACCTCGTGCACCTAATGAAATACCTGTCTGATTGCCTTACCTTACTGAATATTGTTTCATACTGATGGTTTTAAGTAAATCAAAATTGTGTTTTTGTTTCTGTACCAAACTGGTTATTATGTGTGAGGCAGAGTGAAATCCTTGACTTCGAGGAGGAAGTGGCCAAAAAGTGTCACAAAACTGTCTAAGCTGCTCAAGGCTGCAAAAGATGAGGAGGTTTGGGGAGCTGTAGTCAAAGGAGAGGCTGTTATGATGGCAAATAAACTCTGATGTGGGTGAATAAATCAAGTCATACCCATTTTAAAAAATCAGTTTGCCCAAGATGTTGAATTTGTGGTCTGTGCATGGGCCTTTAACTCAAGTGCTTGTGTTAGCTCAGTGGAAAGCTGGCCACAGTGTGCTGTAATGTATTGTCCTGGGTTAGCACAGCTTGGCTTTAGTTAAAGAGGAAACAGAATGATTCTCATTCTTCTTTTAGTGTGTGTTAATAAATCTATCTTTATACCCTTTAAGTTTGAGCCTGCTTTGCTTTTCTCCTGTCCTCTCTCACAGTAGGGAAAGAGTGGGTGATTCTGGGAAAGGAAATTGGTGAAACCATTGCATGATTCAAAAACCAAGCTGATCTCTGCAGTACAGTCTGCAAAGAGCAGATGGGAAATACTCAAACTGGGTGGTGTGGTTATAAACCAGGGGCTTGTCCTGGAATACAGAGTCAGCTCTGGAAACACAGGGGTGCTGAAATCAGGAGAGTTTGGAGCCAAACTGGATGGCCAGAAGGAACAGAATATTGCATTTCCTCAGGAGGAAATGACAAAGAACAAGGGCTGGTTCTGGCTTGAGTTGTCTCAGACAGAGTCTGGCCTCGAGTCCAGCCTGGGTGCAGAGGCAGGGTGGGGAGAGCAGCACAGCAGCACCCACAGGGTGATTCAGCCCCAT
This sequence comes from Cettia cetti, assembly GCA_013401135.1. Classification (NCBI taxonomy): domain Eukaryota; kingdom Metazoa; phylum Chordata; class Aves; order Passeriformes; family Sylviidae; genus Cettia; species Cettia cetti. Next base: position 11,406 of record VZUI01086007.1, read on the forward strand.
TTGAGACAGGGCAGGAAAGTGCCCCATGGGGCTGCTCAGGGCCCAGTGGGTCAGAAAGGCTTGAGCAGATGATGTCCTTGGGGAACAGAAAGAGCAGACAGGTACAGGATGGTTCATGCTCCACTGCCAACTTTGTGACTTCCTCTGAGAGTTTAAGATAATCCATGCTGAAGCCCTCTGTCTTCACCTTGACTATTTTTTTTAATTGATCTGTCCACCTCTGTATTGTCCCTTTTGTGCAGAATCATCTCAGTCTGTTCATTCTTTCACCTTTTACCGACTGTCAGCCCTTCTGGGGTCCCCACCCTCCTCCCACAGCCTTCCCCAGAGCTCCCACCCACGGGAGATGGGGAAATGCAGGGGCTGGGTATTTCCCTGCTGCTCGAGATCCATGTGTATGGCATCCACGTGAGCTCTGAAACTCTGGGGTTTTGTACTAATAGAAAATTGAAAACATTCAAAGGTGGCAAAGCAGGTTTTATTTTCTGTCTTCTATAATTCTGGATTGGAGGCTGATTGTGTTATTCTGACTTTTCAAGAGCTGAAATGGTAATTTAATTTTTTTTTTAAACTTCTATCTCTGTGATTTCCAGAGTTCTTGTATGACTGCCACTTACCTAGGTGAAAATATTTTTACTGTTGATTGCTTTCTTGAAACTGTTCAGCAGGAGGAATAAAATTGTAAATATTTTTATAAATAATCTTATGCACTTAGAAGCTTGATTCTCTGAAACCATGTTCAGTGCCATTAATCAAACTATTTATTTGTAAAATATTTGCCATCTCATTCATTGTATTACTTTCAAGAAATGACCCTGCTCTTCAAGCAGGCTTGAGGTAGATCCTTCAGTTACTTGGCTATTTCCTTATTTTTCCCTGAGTAACATTAAAGGAAAAAGCACCCAGGTGTATATATGGCTACTCAGAAAACACATACCATGATAATGTTGAGCAATAGAAGCTCAAAAACACCAAAAGTGTCAATTTCTACAGCTGAATTTGGTTCATAAATTATGATAATGTTCCAGTAAAGGGGCAGTATCTTTACAAATATTTGTGTGTGTATAAATAGTTTAGAGCCTTTCACCTTGGGTGCCTTTTTTTGCTGAGGGTATTTGGAGGATTCAGCTCAAATATCACATTTCTGAGGATGGAAGGTCAAGGAAACCTATTTTATGTGACCTGGCAGTAAAGAGATTGTGATTCCAGGAGTTCTGAGCTTGGTACAAACAGAGTTAAGGAAAAGGCTTCTTAACCTGAGTGTGGTACAAAATTCTAACCAGCACCCTCATCAGGAAATACAGACTTCTTTAATTCTTTAACTTCTTTTACCTCTTTAACTGCAAGGCTTCTTGAATCAAATTCTCAGTAGGGCACAGAAGATGAGGACTGTAGTTCAAGATAGTCATAAATTAAAACTAAAAGTGGGATTTAGCTACCTACACCTGTGACCCAAGAGATTGATTTTTAGCTAGGCAAGGAAGTTCAATTAAAATGGTTGGGTGCTAAAACTGGGACTCAAAAAAGCAGCTACAAAGAAGAGAGGAGAGCTCAAACATGGCAGGGGAAATGTGTCTGTTATTGTGTGTTCCTGCAGAACAGGGAAAGGTCCTAGAGAGGTGAATTTTACCCTTTCTCCGCTGGCATCAACAACAATTTGAACCAGCTGTCAAATCCTTCTCTAGGGCTCAGGAGAGGGTGCTTCTGTGTCCAGTGCTGGTTCAGGTAGCTGAGGTCTGGGCTGTGCATTTAAGGATTCCCTCTCTGATGAATTTCCATGGATAACAGGATGGGAACATGTGGCAGTGTTTGGTTTTTCTCTTTTTTTGCTTCTGATTGCACACAGGTATATTAATGGAACACCATTATAGCTGCAAAGTTAATCACTCAAAAGATATGAAAAGGTGAAATTAAGGTGATCCATGAATCCCTTTGTGCCCTTTTGACACAAACATGTCCTGCTGATTGCTGGGCTTCCCAAAGTGATTTAACTCTCATCAGATGCACTGAAAAAACATTTCACTTCACTTGTGTTGACCTTGGCTTTCCATAGTTGATGCTTGTGAAGATTGGAAGGCAAGTGTGGCTGTGAGTTAGGTAATGCAGGCTCCTGGGGTAATTAGTGCTGATGTTCCCTTCCATCTCACACCTGAACTCTGCAGCTTGCACAGCTTTTGTCACAATTAACTCTCTGCATATGTTTGATTTTTAAAAAGGACAAATTGCAAACCCCTTTTCCCTTTTGGACCATTGTATCTATGAAGATGTAACACATTTCTTTAACTTATTTTTCCTGTGTCTTGTAGTTGATATCAGTGATGTGTTTCTCCAATCTGAAATAATTATTCAAGTTAATATACACATCTGGATTTTCTGGAATGTAACAATGGGATTGGATGTCAAGCTTGTTGTATGTAGTGCAGGTTTTTAGAAACAATTTGAAAGTTTTACAGAAGTGATTTAAAGTTTTTCCAATAATTCAGAATATTTCCTATTCTGTCATTCAGCTGCATCTCATTTAGGAGAAGGCACATTTAAGTAATTTTTTAGTTGGCTTAAAACCAGAGGATTGAAACCTTTGAAACAGGCTGTGCCAAAATGCACACAGATATTGGTTCTGTACTCTCTGCCTCTCACCTGTATCTGGGTTTTTTCCTTTTTCAGTGTGTATATTGCTGGCTTTCCTGAGTATACACAGCCAATGATTGATCATTTAGTGAACATGAAGATTAACCACTGGGATAGGTAAGTTCATAAAATCTAATTATTAATATCCAGGAATTGGCTGTTCTGCATATTGTGCTTTTGTAGATTATTTATTATGAATTTTACTCACAGCTGGGTTTGCAGCAGCATTTGACTGAAGGAAACTAGGCAAGCAGTAGGTGATATCATCTGTACCTCCCAAGCAGATTGTCACTTAAACAGATTTATGAATTTTGTCTTTTGGCCATGACCTCAATCTGTTAATAGATTAATAAAACCCATTTATATGTTCTATAGTGTATATGAGGGGTAAACACTGTCACCATACAATTATCCTAATTAAAGCAGATTTCATGCATAGAGATGGTGCTTACTCACATTCAGTGTTCACGAAGATTGAAATGTGTACATATCACAGCAGTGAGATCCTATCAGTGCTGATCACAGTTTGCATCATGAGAAATAATCACAGTTTACTGCTCTGTCCCTGCCAGTGCACAGAATGAGCCCTCAGGTTCCACCAGCCCCACTGGTGTTTTTCCCTGTCTCTCTGAGCTCTTTTCACTTCACTGAAAGCTGGCTGCAGGCTGGCTGCATGGCTGCTCTTTGCTTTTGTTGCCTTTTTTACAAGGGGCAAGCATAGGATGGACAGAGAATACTGTAATTTTGAATATTTGCCCAGGTTTTTGTTGGGGGCAGGAGTCCCTTCCTCACATTATCTTTTTTTAACACAATGCTTCTACTGATTTCTAACCCTCAGAAATGCTTTTTTACAGTGTTATTCGAGAACTTGCAACCAAAGCTCTGCATAACATCACTCCCCAGGCCCCTGAGTACATGGCAAACGTGGGTAGGTACCAGCTGAGCTCTGCTGAGCTTAGGCAGGACAAACCTACAAAGATCTAATCAATCTCCTTAATAAAAATTAAGATGTTCCCTGCCACTTAACACAGTGTAGTGACCCTGATGGCTTTACCCATTTTCAGATTTCATGCAGAAATTTATAAATTACTGTCAGCTTGGTTTTTATCTGGGGTGTGGGCCTTAGATACCTGGCTGCACTGGACTCTGCTGCTTCTGAGGTGAATAAATGGGTGGGAACAACTCCAGCAGCTGCCCCTCAATTCCCAGCTCAGCCAGCTCAGTGCCCAATAGCAATGTTATTTTATTTACTCCAGCCAGGGAGGGGTTTGGGAGCATAAAATAGTTCAGTGTGGTTGGTCAGAATTTACTTCACGAAAACTTGTTTTTCACTAAGTTGCCAGGATACTTGACTTCATATAAATGCTTTTCCAGTGTTATTTCTGGGCAGGCAAAATTACATTTAGAACTGTGATCTGTTAATATGCTTTGTTTTAAAAAAAAATAAAAATAATTTCATCTCTTTCAGTTCTGCCAAGACTTCTGCCTTTATCAGTGGGCTCAGATCTGCACACACGCCATGGGGCAATCCTTGCCTGTGCTGAGATCACCCATGCTCTGTGTAAACTGGCACAAGAGAATAACAGGTATTAATGCAAGATTATCTAGACTATAAATTTTCCTTTCATGTCTGGTCTATTAAAAGCTTCCTGAGTATAATTATGGAAATTTTCATCTCACTGAGCTGAGTTTCCATTGAATTTTTGGTTGTTTTTATCCAGTGATTTAAACCTTCAGTCTTAAATTCATGATCAGGAAAGAGATCATTGGGTGCCTTACTTGGAGAATTGAACATGATCAGTTAAATACAGATTAATTCCTCTTTCCCTGTAAGTGTGCTGTCTTCCTGGGCAAGGACAGCCTTTTGTCTTCAGGCTGGGAGAAAAACCTCCACTCATTGAGTTAGACTGATTTAATGCTGATGAATGCTGGTCCAGGTATAGATAAAGGTATATCTGTATATTTATACATACATTTGTCAGCAGTGTCCATCAAAAGAATTTCTGTTCAAACTCAAGACAAGCAGACAGATCATTTTTAGGAGTAGGAAGTACTTGGAATAGATGGAAAAAATCACAGAAGTGTTGGAGTCTGAAAATACAACTGAAACTGAGAAGGGTTATCAGTGTATTGGCAATTATAATGTTATTAGGAAGTGACACTGATTTTTTTATAAGCCTTTTGGGATAGTTTCCTGTATCATAAGGAAAGAATTTCTGTTATGTTTGCTGAACTATTTAGAATAAATATTACATATTTCTGTGGAGCATAATTTGAAAATCAAATGATTGGGTTTCTATTTGAAAGTACAATGATGTTATGGAAAAATAATGTTTTACAGCATGATGAGGAATCTGTATTAAAAATTTTGTATATTTTACAGATCTGTGACATACTATTTCAGTGAAAAATCGCTGGAGGGACTTAAGCAAATTCACCAAGAGGTTTGTAGCCAGCATGAATCCTGCACACACATCTGCACACACACATCTGCACACACACATCTGCACACACACATCTGCACACACACCTGCACACACACAAGATTTACAGTTAAGGCAGCTGTTCTCCAGCTGTGCCAAGAGCAAACCTTGTCACAAAGAGTGGTTTGCACACCCCCAGACCCTGTGACAGCTGGGTTGGGTGTCCTGGACCCTGTGTCTTACACAGAGACACTGGGAGCTCTCCTGCCTCTTGCTGAGCCCCAGCTCTGATGCTGGAAATTACATTCCTGAAATGCCTCAAGGGGTTGCTTTGGTTCCTTTCCCTCTGTCCCTTCACCCTCCTGACTGGCCTTGGGATAACTGTGCTCAAGGGACATCTAGTGACCCATTCCTTGTCCCTGCATCCATAATTTACTGTTTATAGACCTCAAAAGTCACATTCTGCATTTCAATTGATGCATTGTCTGTATCTCTGCTTGTGCTTCTCAGAGCACTTCCAAATATTTCTATTTTAAGATAATTTTGCTTAATTTATAAGACAGACAAGACATTCTGTCACCATTCTAAAAGGGCCAATGGTGGAAAGCAAATGTGTTTTAAAAAGCCAAACTGGCTTCCAGGGTATTTGCAGGAGCAGCTTGAGTTTGGAATTCAGGAAATTAGTGCTTTATGAATGTGTTAAATTGAGGGGGTTTTTTTAAACAAAGTTCAAATGGGTATAGAGAAGTTGTTTCAAAGAAGTTTTCCCTTTGAATTTTATTTTTTAAATTAACTAAAATTTTGCACAGCTCACAGTATATGGCATTGCATGTGAGGAGGGAAAATGAAAACACTTGGATCAAACAAACTCAATTAAAAATAATCTGTGTTGCTTTTCCCCCCCCAGCTTTGCAGTCGTCAGTTGTACAGGTAAGAAAAAAAGATGCAAACCCATAATTTTTCATCTTGAAAAATGTCAGTTAAGAGGAATGAAACCACGATCTGGGAAAGGGGTTTCCTTCCTTCCTTCCTTCCTTCCTTCCTTCCTTCCTTCCTTCCTTCCTTCCTTCCTTCCTTCCTTCCTTCCTT
>VZUI01086010.1:0-23655 GCA_013401135.1 Cettia cetti
CTCCCCCTGCATCCCTGCTGCCCACAGAACACCCCCCTGCATCCCTGCTGCTCACAGAACACCCCCCTCCATCCCTGCCCCAGCAGGGCTCTGGCACTGCTCCCTGCAGTGATGTCCCTTCACACTCAGCTGCCACTTCACGCTTCCCTGCTCCAACATCCAGCCCCTTCCCAGATGAGCTGCAGGCCCTGCTAGCACTCAGTGCTCCTCCTCATTTGAGCAGAGACCTCCTGAGATGATGATGTCTCCACTGAGCTTGCTGCCTCTCAGACTCATTCCCCACCTGGTGCCTGCCCTGCTCTGCTTCCTCGCGGGGGATAACTCGTACACTCTGTCCAGCAGCCACCTCTCTGTGCTGATTGCATAATCCCAGACCTGAGGCTTTCCAAGTTGTTTTAACTTGAAAGTAAGTGCAAAAATGTCTTTTCTAATTTGGTGAAGCTGGGCAGGAACATGCCCCTGATAAGCTGCCTTAGTGTTTTCAAATGCATTAAGAATGTTCCCAGTCCCCTGGCAAGCTGTACTAAATCTGCAACTCCAGAGGGAGCAGTTGGCTTTTCGAGAGAAAGCTGACATTCCCAGGGCTTGCAGGGGGCCTAGAAAAAGTAGGATTCCTCTGTCAGTGCTTCATGGGTCCTTCCATGTGTAACTGAGGAACTCACTGCTCTGTGGATCTCAGGTCCCTGCTGTCAGGCAGTTGTTTGACATCTCTAATTTAAAATATGAACAGAAGTTTAAATTCTAGATGTACTCTTTCAGTACTTGTAAAGCATTTTATTATTTTGCCACCATTCTGCCTTGCTCTGCTGCTACTTACCTGCTCTTGCTTTGTTTTTGTTTTGTCTTGCATGTTAAGTTTCCAATAAGCACCTCAGGCTGGGACATTAGGCTCAGATATGGAACTCTGTCAAGCAGCTTGTCAATTTGCGTCACGTTACCAGAAGATGTCATTTACTGTATTACATTTCTGATTACAATTTTCAATGAGAGAAATTAAGCTGAAGGCTAGTGAGGTACATTTGTTTCTTCCTGCTGACACTGTTGCTGTAAGCAGCATTTGAAGGGTAATTAATTCAGTACCATACCCTGGACCCTTTTCCTGGGCAATTTGCAGTGAGTCAAACAGCTTGCCAGCAGCATGCATGAAAAAAACCACAAAACCCTCAGCAAAGAAACAAGCTAAAACCCTTCCTGAGAACAGAAGTTGACAAAAACATTATAACCTGCTACAGCCTGCCACATGCAGTAGGTTAAAACCATGCCTGATGTAAGCAAGTACATTTCCACTTATCCAGAATGTCTCTAATCTGCCTTTCAGCATGTCACAGTTTAGGTGGGAGTTTGTAAAAACCCAATGCACATGATATAGCTTTGACATAACAAAGAGTAAAATGTTTTGCAAACATGTAGCCCCTTAATATTTGGTGTAGTATTTAGCCATGCAAGATCCTGACTGTACTGTATAAGTCAAATGTTTAAATATTAGACCTAAGCTAAAGTCCAAGATGCAAATGCAGAGGGATAGATGTCTCAGCAGCTGTCAGAACAACTAGTTTTAGTATTTCAGATTATTTGGAAAATTCCAGGATATGGCAGGACCAAACAGTTCCAGCCTGAAGGACAGAGATAATCTTCACCATTTTTGATAGCTTTCCAAGAGCTAATCAACATCATTTTGTCTCCAGTGAGATTCATGCAAATATCATCACCCATACTCGAGTTCCACTGACCTGTGGTACAGTAAAACACTGCACAATGCCATTTGAATCAGAAGACTGAAAACATTGGATAGATGTCTCCTTCTTAATCCTCCTAATGGTCTCAGAGATTTCTTGTAAAGGGAAATGAAAACAAAAAGGCAGATAGGGCTTTGCAAACCTGGAGCACCAGCGGGAATGAATGCCAGTGCTCTGAAATAAATGCATGCCACTATTACCTCCAATCCTTCCAACATTTCACATTGAACCACCAATGCTATAAAACCAGTGGCACTGCAGGCAGCCATGAGTTAATATCATCTGCCTAGACAGAAACTTTTCAGCAATAGCCCAAAGGAGATTAAAAACCCCCAAGCATTCTTTGGTCTTTACCAGATAGGCTGGATCACAGATTTCTGATGTTTTTTACTGTAGCAGCAGTTGTCTTTCTGTATTTTTTTCAGTAATCTTAATCCCCAGGAGAAGAACTGACTCAAGATGACAGATTGGCAATGTCAGAGGAAGATTTCTGAACAGAGGCAGCACAGTTTAGCTGTTGCCTCTTTCAGAGACCCTGCTTATCTCTCATCCTTGAGTAAAATTCTGGCAGTTTTTAATAACATTTGACTTATGGATGAACAGCCTGGAAGACTGGAGGATGAAGCAAAGTGTGGGCTGAGGAACCCTTTGGGGTGCCCAGCACTTCCCAGATTGCTGCTGACAAAGCCCAGGGGACACACACGAGTCTCCAGGCACTGCCCTGACTCCAGAGATGCAGCCCCCCTCATCTGAATCCCAATCATTTTCTCACCAACCCCAACTATGAATTTGTCTGCAGAGGGAGGCAATGCTAGCTGGGGTGCTGGGGACACAGCAATCCCAGTACAGCCCCCACTGCTCCTCAGTGCAAGTTAGGAGCCATGGTGAGCGTGGGCTGCTGCTCCCACACTCTTCAGCCTTCAAAGGCATGGCAGGCATCAGGGTAAAGGAACAAAATACTCAGAAAAAGCTTTTAAATCCAAGTTAAATCCCATCAATGATAGCTTTAAAAGATCAATTCCTTATATCTATAAAAGCACGCTGATGGGATTATGTGCAATCTGGCTGCTAACATTTGCAGTGTCACAGAACACTGTACAGGCTCCTGGAGCACTCACCTCCTCTCTGCACACTCCTCACTGTGAGGCATTTTGATGAGGAAAATGTTTCACTGGTGACTTTTGGTTTACACTGCACAGAGGGCCAGCCAAGGAGCCTGCCCCAAGTACAGTGGCCTCATCCACAAGCACATCCCTCCAAGGGACCCAGCAGTGGCAGGTGGGTGCTTCTCATGGAGCTCATCTTCATGGCCAATTGTTCTACATATTTATAACATCCTGTTACATTATTAATAGTGATTAAACGTTTAGGTATTTCAGATCAATAATGACTGTTTACAAATTTACTTCATCAAAAATTAATGCTGAAGAAAAAAGTGCACTGAATTTGTGTGCAGGACTGTGCTGAGGCTGTAATCTAAGTGCTATGCACTGTGAAAATAAAAAACTCTTCTGTGCTGATTACTGGAACATGGTTTATCTAATGCATAGGCCAAACTGACAGGGTAATAGTCAGGTGATGTGGATGATTTGTGGATCTCTTTGTCAGCACGTAAGTAATAGCTTTCCAAGTGAACTGCAGCATAAAAACTTATGTGCCCCTCTATTTCCAATGTTCAAAGAAATGTGTGTTACCAGGTTTTCTGAGCAAGTAAGTGCCTTTTTTTCTACTGCACAGTTGCTTCCTGTTAAAGGGCAAAGCCACAAACAGTCATTCTGCTCTTTGCATGGTAACCTGCAGCACAAAATAGTAAACTCCACACTGCTTTATCAAGGTGTAGCAAAACCAAGGAAGTTCTTAAATTATGTGTCTGTGTATGTAAGTGACACATACTAAATCCCTTACCCTGTAAACACCAATCAAATTGCATTGGGCAGAGAGGTGAGTGAGATGTGAACCCTCCTGCATCCTGCCATGAACAGTGTGAGGGGCTGAACCTCCCCTGCTGGTTTTGCAAGTATGAGACAACCCACCTTCCACAACAGCCAGCCTTGTTAACAGCAGCAGCAGAGTTTGTTGCTGGGACACTTCACCAATCTGACAGGCAGCAACAGCAACAATCTGATAACCAAGAACCTCAGCTGTTGGGACTTGGAAGTTTGCTATCCTCTTAAGTATTCTGTGAGCACTGGTGAAGAACCCTCAGCTCTGCAGGCATCCCCATTTTCTCCTGGTTAAACAATTTAATTGCAGTTCTCAATATTCAGAAAAGTCTTTCATTGAAAAGAAGACTCACCTGCTCTCAAAGGAGACCTCTCCTGGGATTACATGAGTGCTTTCCTTGCCAATGAGGAATCTGATTCGGTCATAGAAGAGCCTTGGAGGATGCTGAGAGAAGGGCGGCTGGCTGTGCTGGATAAGGTCAAGGGGATCAGGTGAACCCTGGCAGAGAGGACTCGAGTAACAATTGCTTTGCTGACAACAGTCAGGGTCTACACAGTCTGTCAGGCCATCTAAAATGAAAGAATGGAAACTTCAGGAAATTGAGCGGTTCTGAGAATAAAGCACCACATTAATTACCAGAGAGCCCAGGAGAGATGGAATCAATGTGAAGGCATGCTGATTATGACACAGCCAAATTCAATACAGCATTAACATGCGTGCTTAGTCCAGGAGGGGTGTTTGTCTCAGTCACTGACACTGCATCACCTCACCAAATCCCCTCTCAAGGGGAAACAGAACCCCCAAACCAGGAGATCAGGGAGGAGCAGGACAGGGCTCCCTGCAGGAGGAAGTCACTACACTTCACCTGCAGTGCAAGGTGATCCATCCCACTGAGCAGCTGCTCCCTCTGGCACCTTTGCTGCCACTGCCTGCCCTCCCCAGCTGGGACACACCCACCAACCTGTCCCCAGGAACCAGGGCTGACATTTACCCAACCCTCCTAAGTGTCCCCCTGCAGCAGTAAAAAATGTCCTTGTTACAGCTGTCTGACGTCTGGTTTAAGCCCTACAATAGGTTAACAAGTGGTTTAGGATATTTACTTCTCATTTATTGGTTGCACTACCAGAATGATCCAGAAAGGGCATAATCATAACTACACCACATGAATACACATGAATGCCTTGATTCAGGCTCTATCCCAGTTACAGTCTCCTCTATAAATGTTTGCACCACAAAAGCAAATTTGGAAAGTGAAAATAAAGCTATTACTCCTCTGCCCATTTTCAAGTATGAAAAATAGAAAAAATAATAGATTTTTTCAGAAATCTACATTTCTTCGTGGACAAACTTGCAGCAACATTTGTGGGTGAAATTAATTTGCTTAAAAATCTAAAGCTTATGATGAAAATCGAAGCACTGAAGTGGATCTAAATTAAGCACCTAAATAAAACTTAAAATTGGGCTATTGGCATTTAATTGCTTCTATCAGCAGCTTAGATGTCCAAATTGCCTAAATTACATACTCAATCAGAAACAGATTTAATAGGAGATAGTAAAATATCCAACAATCTTCTTCAACATCCACTTTATGACTTAGCAGCTGTGTTGCTTGCATTTAAAGCAAGATAAAGGTGTTTTATCCTTCAACAAAGACCCCTCTTTGTATTTCTAATGAGGTTGGTCTGAATAAATGCAGAGTCACCACATCACTGTATGGATCTCCCTTGTGTTTAAATTTGAATGCTATAGGATCAACACCCTGTCAGATATTTTCACTTCATGCTTTGACTTTCCACATTGTGTTTGTACCAACACTTTGAGGTCTATCAAACTGCACCTCCTCCAGGCAAACTGTGCCAGCAGGGAGCTCCTGGAGTTTTGTCCTTGACTTTAATGGGTGCCAGAGCAATCCCCAGGCAGCCCTGCTGCCCTCCCAGCAGAGCTCCCTGGGAATGCTCAGCCAACAGCAGCACAGAACATTCCCTTCGAAAAGAAAGCAAAAGCCCTTCTACAGAACAAACACATAAAATGAAATGGGCTTTCCTGGCAGCTGAAAATCCTTGCCTGACCCTGAGCAAAGATAATTGCTTGGCTAAGCAAAAAATATGAACCACTGTGTCCTCTGCAGCTGGGAAATGAGAGGGAGCAGGCATTTGTGACAATGGGCCAGGGGCAAATCATCCAGGAGCCTGGGCTGCAGCAGAGCTGGCATGGCTACGGGTCCTGTGTGCCTCAAGTTCTCCCCACACCCCCAGATCCTGAAGACAGCAGGCATTTGCCAGCAGTGCAAGAACTTCACAGGGCAGTGTTGAGTTTATTGACTTTGAGTGCAGCAGTCACTTTATATTCAGGAAAGCCCAGGAAGCAGCTGAAATCTGCTGGGAAGTTTCAGTAAGCTCCAACAATCAGGGGCCTCCAGTCTAAACAAAAGCACACAGGAAGGGGATGGAGGAGCTCACAACAGGAATCAGAGCTGTTTGCAGTGTGGTCTGATTAAAAAAAAAAAAAAAAAAAAAAAAAAAAAAAAAAAAAAGCGCAGCAGTGTTTTGGTTGAAATTTGGAGAGCATGCTTGGAACTGCAAGGAAAAAAAAATAAATTGTTTCATCTATTTTTTGTCTGAGGAATGAAGCTCTCTATATTCTTCCTAAGTGAACTGAAAAGCATGAAGTTACAGATGCTTTTCAGCAGATCATCCAGGACTACAAACACCAAAGAATTTCACTAGGTTTGAAAATGTCATAAAGACATTGCAATCTCTTGCAGTGTTCATGCTGCTGGTGCTGCCTGCAGAGGGCTCTGCCAGTGGAGGGTTATGCCAGGGACAAGCCTTGTTCCAGGAGACAAGGGATTGTCTGGAAAACACCAATTTCTACAAGCTCACCAGTGTATACCTGAGAAACTTGACAAACATTGGTCCAACAGATTATGTGCCAATGAGAAAAAAGGGGCACTCATTTCAGAATAACTGTATTCACAGGGAATCTGTTTTGGAGTAATTTATTCCACACTAGCAATTCTGATTAATTTTTCCCTTGTCAACAAGTCATTAGATGTGGGAACTCAGCTGACCCAATTCTCATTTATGTAAGAAATAAGAGCGAAAGCTCACAGAAATATTAGAATAGGAAGATCTGCCTAGGAAAGAAATAGCTACAAAAATAACACTTAACTATTTTGCTTTTTCTAATAGAGTCCTCATTTTCCTCTGCTTCGGTCAAGAGCTCCCAGAGCTGGTGACCACCACAGTGCATTCAGGCTGTACACAAAAAGGAACCAAGCAAAGGGAAAGCAATTTTCCATCTTCCAGTCAGACTCAATTTTCCTCTTTTCTTTGCAGCTTACTTGTCAGCAACATGACTGCCTTATAAACTCTTCCAGCTTCTGCTAATGGAGTTATTTTGGTTTCAATTACTTGCACCTGGTTTCATTTGCCTCTTCAGGCTCCCAGGGGTACAACGGGGGTTCCCATCAGGAGGGTGTGAAGCCCCATAGGAGCACACCTGAACAAGACATCCTGAGCCTGGTGTGAGCCCTAACAGCACCACAAATGTGCTGGACTAACAGGAACAAAGGCTACAAAGTCATCAGAGAAAGAAATTGCTACCAAAAACATCATTATTAATGCAAAGGAGCAGTGCTCTAGGTCACAGACTATCATTCATGACTTCTCTTTCTCTCCCATGGTGTATTTTTTAAAAAATACTTTGATTGATCAGATGTCAATTTATTTCAATCTCCCCTCACAACCGTGCAGAATTGAAGAGAAGACCCATGTGAGGCTCAGAGAAGAAGCCCCATGGCACGAGGCAGGAGGTGCAGAAGCACCAGCTTCCCTGAGGACTCCTGGAACCATGGATTTGGCTCAGACTGCCCTGTGTGTTTCAGGGTAATTAACTACAATTGTCTGAATAATGCAACTTCCAGCTCTTCTCCAAACAATCAACCAAAATTTGGAAGAGAAACTGACTTACATAGAACTGAAAAATATTTTTCTCATTTTGTGAAGAAGTGAAATAGAAACAGGTGGTTTGCCCCACCTGCTTCAGGGCAACCAGGGAACTCTTAAGCCAAAATAAAAGTTTTGTTCCACTTTAGGCTCATTCAAGACATTCGTTTAAATTAAACAATTTAAAAGAAAAAAAGGAAGAAAATCCAGATCTAAGAGCTAAAAAGAAAACTCCTGTAATTTAGCATCCATCAGAAAGGACCAGGTGAGCCAAGCTGGTACAGAACCACAAGCTACATTTGGAGGCAGGTTGTGATAATGCAAATCGTATCAGTTAGTGCATGTGAGGATAAAATTTTCAACAAGCAAATCCTATTTGAAATGAGATTTTTAATCCAGGAGAATAACCCAGAAAAACAAGCCAAATAAATCTTGTTTATAAACTATATTGTCAAATTCATTCACTTGAAAACGCAACAAATACATTAGTCAGTTCTCAATCAATGGTCACAATTTGAGTTAAATTTTCATATCAGGAACCAACTATTAAAAAGCTCACTGTGTTAGCAACTCAGCAGGGTTTCTTTTAAATCTCAGGAGACAACAGTCAGGAGTATGAACAAACTACTACAAACAGCAAACACTGTAATTCATGCAGCAGGGGATCCTGTACACTGAAGTTTTTACTGTCAATTACCCCAAAGTGCATCACAGCGTAGGTGCAGACTAAAATGTATTACAGATGTGTAAATGGTTTTGGTTTGTTATTCGCATTTTTAAATTTATTTTATATGAAAGACAGCCAGGCACATTCACAAGTACACTACAGATTATATAATAAAGTGATTTACATTTTGATGAGTCTGAGATTACTGCTCCCCATCCTCCAGGTACCTCCTTTTGTATGCAAGGATAATGATGAACTGGGATTTTTGTTTTGAAAGGGAATTTGAAAATTAAAATATGTTTAATATTACTGCTAAAAGAGAATTCACAAAGATCGACTTCAGGATAGAAAGCACTTCCTAGTACTCTTCAATAATTTAAACAACCTCAAAGGGAAGACAGAGCATGCCAAAACAAGTTGCTCTGTTTTCAGTCACAGCACTCCTATCTGCATTGCAATAGATCACAGAACTAGGACAGGATTTTCCCACTCCTTTGCTGGGGAATAGATTTTTTCAGGAAGCCTTCTATAAGGAATGCCATTAATATTTATTGGGTCAGAGTGTGTGTCAATGGAATCACACAAAGCTTTCCATCAAACAAAATGTATTTTCTTGCTTATACATTTTTATATATCTATATTCCTTATTCCATATGATGGAAGGGATGTCACAAGTGCTGTGAAATTACTTCCTCAGCTATGCTTCTGCTGCAGTCATGGAAGGCTCACGTTGTGCTTGGTACAGCACATTTCCTGATGGACACACGGGGCAGCAACCTCTCCTCTACAGGCAGGAACACCCCCAGCAGCCAGCAGAACTGGCAATGCACCTGTGGCCACGGACCCAGCCTCCCCTGGCTGCTTTCCAGCCATACACATCTCTGTGTCTGGGAAAATGCTGCACACTGAGTGCATTCCCTGTGCTTTGCATTTGAGCTTTCCATGTGCTGCAGAATACCTGGGCTCAATAAAAATAAAATAAAAGTTGGAAATGAAAAAGGCATTTTGTCAGTTCCAAGTTAATGGCAAGAACACTGAGCAAGTCCTATATTTTGTGCCTGATATGAACACCACTGTCAGCTACTTTTCAAATCCCAGCATCTCTATTCTTCTCATCCACCCTTGTAGTACTTGCAATTCATGAGCACAAATATGGGAATATCACAGGACAAAACCTGACAGAGCTCAAGAAGTGTTTGGATAACACTCTCAGGTACATGGTGCAGTTTTTGGGGCTGTCCTGTGCAGGGTCAGGAGTTGCACTTTGATGATTCTCGTGGTTCCTGTTCAGCTCAGGATATTCCATAATTCCCTAAGTACCAATGACTTCATTGCCAGAGCTGCAGGGCAGCCCGAGGGGTGTGTGTGTGTGCCAGTGCACTCCTGCTCCTCTGCACTGATCCCAGGGAGGGCAAGCCAGAGATGGAGCTGGGAGATCCATGTCCACAACATGTGCACAGAAAGTAAAAAATGGCATTTAAGAGTCTCCTTAAATATTGCCTGTGCTGACTTTATTCACCACAGGCTCAGTTCAGTCTAATTAGTGTTGCCAGGAATCCAAGCAAACGAAATCAAAGAGTAACTTCAGAAGAGACTAAGCAGCAGCAGCAACTGTCAAAGAATCTCTAATGCTTATTTATATGCATTAATTCCAAGTGCCCAGGTTTTATCCATAATACATAGCATGCAGCAGACAGGGAGGCTGGGAACTGGGAGCACTGGTGTTTCCATAAGGAAACCCATCAGTGTACCTGTGGAAAGGCTGGGAATGTTTTACCCAGTGAGCACCAGCAGAGTTTGGCCTTCCACACTGGGGACAATACGAATATATCAGGGCTTTCAGAAACTCTGAGTATCCCTAGGGAGTCCTCACTGCTCAGCAACAATGAAAACCATTCCCATCAGTATTATTTATATTGGGTAATAATAGCATATTACTTATATATGGACTCAATATCTGTGTGATGGATAGGTTATTAAAACGCCAGTGGACGGGTCAGAAATACATCAATATTTAAGCAGCACTGGCTATCAACCCAAGGCTATGCTGAGTCATTTATTTCCTTGTGCTTGGAAAAGCTTGGAGAAAGCTACAGTAACTGTCTGAAGTGACTGAAGGCATGTTTGGAAAAGAATTCAAAGCTTGTAGTAAACAGCATTTTCCTTAAAAACAAACAGGCAAGATTGATTCATGAAAGAAAAACGATAAAAGGAGATGCAGGCAAATTTAAAAGAGATCTGTATCAAAGAAACTAATGGAAGTGACAGGCTGCAACTTTCAGCTCGAGACAAAGACCTGTTTGTGCAGCAGCTGGGTAAATACATGTCCAAAACCCAGGAAAATTGTAACCTGGCTACAACAGAGTGGGCTGTGTCCCATGAGGGTCCTGAGTGTGCCCACACCTCAGCAGTGCGCTCTGCCTCCTGCCCCAGCACTTTGCCAGCAAAGAGCTCAGCAGAGCTTTCTGGAGATCTTTCTGGAGTCCAAATGAGTGGCAGGACAAGAGGAAATGAGCTGCTCAGATGATCTGAATGGCCATTGCATAAACTGAAATCCTGTCAGTTGTGGCACTGGAGGGAGAGCAAGGACTGGGGATTACCCTGAGGGAAGGCAGTGAGGGAAAGGCCCCACTGCAGAGGACTCCTGCTTGACTCCCTGGCATTTTCTAATGGACATCACACTGCTAACAGACTGCAGAAGCACTCCATGGGAGCAAGTGCAAACCATGCCATCGTGCATCTGTTATAATGCTAAGACCTTTCCACTGGTATTTGTAGTGATATTTGAACAGGTAAACATGCCCTTAAGTCTGTGAGCAGGAGAAAGCTAACAGAGAGTTATGAGCTGGAATGGGAAAGGCAGTTATGGTACAGCCAGGGAAAAGTGCAGAGAATCCTAATGGGGCTGCAAAAGAAATTGTACTTTCCCTGCCCTGAGAACAGCTCCAGGGGTGTTTCATCCTCCCAGCAGTGAGTGCACTGAAGGGTCGTGGTGCTGCAGTGGCTGCAGGACCAGGATGCCTGTCAATGTGCCTATGGCTTTTCTTTATATGATTGTATCAGTGCTTAAAAATGGATTCAAGACTTCCCCCTCGCCTTAATACAGGGCAAACAACAACACCAACACCTCCTCATGCCAATAAATGACATTATTGAATCCTTATGGTTGGGACTAACCTGTTTTTTTATCTACCGTCTCTCTGAATGTGATTTTAAATTATAAAAATCTCAATTTTTCCATCCCTGAAAGTAACATGTGACAAATTAACTGAAAAAGATAACTTGAAACTACACAGAATTAACCCTTTGTCTAAGCCCTAAAATTAGAGTTTGTTTGAAATTATAATTTCCCAACTTTACTACAGCTTTGTTCTTTGGCGTTGACCTCCTCCTCATGACCTTGAAGCACAATAGGACTGAGATATAAATGTTTGATTTGAAGACAACTGGAATGATTAAGACCTTTGCTAGGTGATAATTCCTTGCTTTGGCCTATCCAAGGGCACTAAATTCTCCCCTGGGCTGTGTGTCACAATGATGACATCCTGAGGCCTCAGGAAGTTACCAGCTGTGTTCAGCTCACCTGAGTGCAAGCTCCAACTCACCTCAGCTGCAGGTGAAAATGCCAACACCTTCCATCCTGATAAACCTACTGCAGGGTGCAGCTTGCAGGATGGATGGAAACTTGCTCTGCCCCCATAACATTCCCCCAGTCTGAGGCTCAACCTCCCAGCAAACAGGACTCAAGAGGTTATGTCTGGCCTTCTTCCCAGTTCCTGATTTTCCTGTTGTGCTGGTATACAAACCTGAAACACTCACCTAACACTGCTATAACTCCAATGACTTAAGGGGAATTTTTCTAATTTATACTTATGTTAGATCAGGTCCTGTGAACTTCATATATATATATATATATATATATAAAGAGAAATGGTTATAATCTGTAGATATAGTTTTCTTTTCTTATATGAAATTGATTGTGGAGAAAAATTAATTACATTTAGCCCATCTGTAGTAGTCAGAATAATTAAATATTTCTCTCTGCACTTATCTCTAATTTTAACGTCAACAGAGCTGTCCTAGTCCATGTTATGTTCCCATTAAAAAGGGAAAAGAAAATTGCTTTTAAAACCTGCAGTGAAATGATGTGAAGTGTCTGCCTTAAACGGACAAATTCAAGGAGATTGAGAGTTAAAAGTGCCAGCTCTTCCCTTAACTCCCTGTTATTGAGAATTTAAAGCCCCCCAAAGCACAGGGCAGGGCAGCTCATGCAGGGCAGGGTCCCCGGGTGGATCAGAAGATGCACTGCAGGCTGAGCAGGGTTCAATGGGCAGCTCCAGGAGCACAGGTGGGTGAGGCAGGGGTGGGACAGCAGCGGTGGGACCCTGTGTGACAGGGACACAGAGCAGGAGAGCACAGGCAGAGGCACAGACAGGCTTCTGGGGCTCCTGGAAACAAGGTGGGAAAGGAAGGATATGAGAAGAACAAGGTGATTTTGAACAGGGTTCAGAAATGAGGGAGCCTTTGCCAAAGGCCAGCAGGGTCTTAGAGCCCACAGGATGCAAAATCAGAAGGTCTCAAAATATATTTGTAACTGAGGACTCATCACTGAGTCAGAATGTTTCTATTGAGGTCCCACAGTGACCTCAGCTCTTGGACCTACATCAAGCTTTATTTATCAATGACCTAGAAGACAACAGACAATCATCAGAGCAAGGCTTGCCCCTACAGTCCAGTACAGGATCTCGCCCAGGACACTGCTACAGTCTCTAGATGTGACACAATGTGCATTCTAATACATCTCAGTGTACAAGCTAAGGAAAATAAATATAACCATGCTTGGGGCTGACCATAAATCATAGAACTGCATGGGTTGGAAGGGACCTTGAAGATCCCCCCTTTCCAACCCCCTGCCCTGGGGAGGGACATCTTGCACTAGAGCAGGTTTCTCAAAGCCTCTTCCAACCTGGCTCTGAATGCACTCCCTGAATGAGAAAGCTGCCCAGCTCTGAGGGTGGGACAAGCACACAGTAAAGGAGAGAAAAGCAACAGTCCTTGACCATGCAGTAAATGAGTATTCCTAAAACAGACAGGAAAAACAATCAATTCTGAGAGCAACCAGTCAGGAATACTATGGCTTCTCTCCCACTGAGAAGTTTGAAATACACCTGGATGTTTTTCCTTTAAAAAAATGCCCCAACTTGTGTATTAGAACAAACTCCTGGAAAGGAAACAGAGACCAATGTATGGAAGAACGGTTTTCTCCAGCAAACCTAAAACTTATGCAGCCTTAGAATGAAATGAAGATCACACAGAGAGGTGGGGAGCACTGAGTGCCAAAGGTTCAACTGCTAGAATGATTCTTTCAGTACAGGGATTTATGGTACTTTCCCAAATCTCTTGTGCACACTTTTTGCACCAGTTTCCTCAACAGTCCTTCAAAAGTAGGTCCAGATAATTGCAAGAACTGTGCTGTGTCTCAGTAGAAATACTAACAGAGAGAGACTAATGCTAAAAGCAACTGTAAATGTGCACTTTATGCTTGAAAATATATTAAATTAATAGTAACAGAAGAGTAACTGGATGCATTTTGACAGGCACAGAGGTTTTTTTTAATTTGTTTTTTCTGTAAGACTGACAGAATTATGAGGAAGAGTGGAAAGGAGATACAGGAAATTACTTATTACACTTCTGTTTTGCTTTGCTTTCTATGAGCAAAGAGCAAGTACTGGGATGGTAGATATGGCCACAGATACTTTCTGCCTTCAGCAGCACCCAGCACAAGGCTCTGTCCCCTCACTGTCCCGCTTCAGATGGAGAACTTGAGCAAACAAACATTGACATCTGCTGATAAAAAGGAAAGCATACACCAAAACAATGGATTTAAATGGCAGGCAAGGATGTGACAGACAAACAGAGGCACATGAATTATGTATCATACCTCCATCATTGTCCAGGTTATCTGCACACACCATTTCCATGACAACGTTACATCCCGAGCCACTCCAGCCCACTTGACAAACACAGTGCCACCCATTCTGATCAAGAGTGCACCTCCCATTTCCATAACAGAGACCTGGGCAACCATCTAAAATAGAAAGTGGGAAAAAAAGCTTTCAAAAGGGATATTTGCTCTTATTTTGCAGTTGCAATTATTCATTAACATTCCTACTTCTAGCACGTGCTGCCTTCAAATGATCACGGCTCGGAAGCCACTTACATTTCTGGCCAAATATGGAAAAATCCCCAACTTGGTCCTTCCCTCTGCTTGCCCAAAAGCTGTTTCTCAGTGAGGAATGAAGACTTTTTTAGTGTTTAATATTTTGTGCACAGAAAAAAAGTGAGTAAAGTCATGCTATGGAGTTCTAAAGTCACGTCCATCTCTTTCTCTATTGAAAAATAAACTGTAGTTCACTAACAATATCACGCACACAATCAAGATTTATATCAAAGACACACATGGAAAATATTGTCTAAATGACAAACTGGCATCTGTGGACATAATCCTACACATTGCAGGGAGTAGAAGTGACCTTTTTATTCTGTTCATAAATACTCATCTGACTGAGAAAAAGCCAATTTGATTTATGCTACAACACGCTCTTCCCACAGAAGGCAACTGAGGGAGCATTGCCCTCCTGTTCCACTTCCCTGGCAGCTGATTCCAGCAGGACCAGCACGTGCCCTTTGTGGTGCTGGTTCTAGATCAGAACTGCACCAAGGACTGGAGCATCCTCTCAGCTCTGTACCTGCAAGCTCTGAATCAACAACAATTTGGGCATTCACATCTCGAGTTCTTGCCTGTAAGAGTGAGAGGAATGTGTACACTCATGTCCATCTGCTTGCACAGTGCTGTGCCAGCTCAGACATTTGTCAGATCCTCACCATGTCACACATGGAGCCAAAGGACAGTGGATAAAGCTTGGCAGTAAATTTGACAGTGAGTGGCATCACTTCTGAGATGGCTCCTTTCTTTTTTCATGGACATACAGGGCCTAAAGCCCCTGTGCAGCTGACACTGATCACCAACACTTAGGTGTTATCAGGGAGAGGGATTTTTTGAGGAGGAAGGAAGCATCAGTGCCTGACAGCCCCAAGATGCTCCAAATGGGCTTTGTCTGGTCTGTCAGGCTGTGGTTCACAGCCCCACGTGCAGCACACTTCTGGTAACCTCTCATGAGACACAGGCTCTCCCTCCCTCTCTCTCCTGGCACAATTTATCAATCACATCTGCAGAGGGATCCCAGTCTGGCCCTCTTGCTCAGAAAAACTGGAGATGGGTGGCACCATTTTCTCACACTGAGTTATGGAAGATGCCACTCCAAAACAACCACCAAATGTTCTATAAAGGCCTCTTGCAGGGAGCTGGGGGAAAGGGCAGGATGTGAGAGCTCTTTTGGGTAATGTGGATGTTTTTCCACTTTCAATCACTGTCCTGCAGAGTTAATTAATTTTTTGCACATTGTTATAGGGTTAACCTCTAAGTCTATAAATGCAATAAAATGAATGCTTACATGCTTTTATTATTATCTAATTCCAAAGAAATGAAATAATAAACAGAGGATAAACACTGAGCTCTTTCTGAACTACAGGTTAGTTTGGTATTTCAGTGAGCAGCGTTTTTGGGAGGCGCTGTGCATCCCTGCCCTGCTCAGCATGGGGCAGGCACAGGGACTGTCACACTGACACGGATGAGCAGGACCTGCAGCAAGGCACGGCGACCAAATGAACAGCACCAGACACAAAGCCACATCAAACTCAGCTCTTGCATCAAATGATTTGAAGAGAACTGGATCACAGCTGGCACAGACAGCTTCAGAAAACAAGAGTACTTCTCTACCAAAAGAAACTTACTTCAAGCATAAGTGACAAAAGAGCATTTTTTTTTTACTTCTCATGGGAGACAGTATCAACACAAGCTCTTTAGCAAGTCCTCAGCTCCGGCATTACTTTGGATGGTAAACAAGAGCAAAAAATGGATTTGCCTAACACAGCACATCAGATGGCCCTGTAAAACATGCTTACATTGCTACAGCTTTGCAAATGAGTTGAGCACATTACTTATTAAAAACTGCATTTTCTGCTGTAAATCTCTGTCTCCATGTGTGCATATATATCTATATATATATCTCCATAAACAAATGTGTCATCTATTCTGGGAACCTAGCAGCACAGAAGCTCAAACAAAATGAGTAACAAAAAACACTCCATTCCCAATATTTTTGTATATTTTCTTTTTTTTTTTTGGAATGCTGATATGAAAAACTTACCTTGAACAGCATCTAAGTAGTGAGCTTAAAAAAGAAAAGAACAAAACTGAGATGGATCAAACTTCTGTACCAAATGAAAATACATTTGCTCATGGCTTGACACCTGGGGGTTAGATTTAAAATGTCTCCCTCCTCCTGCAGGCACATCTGCTCCTGCTGCTGTGACCAGAGCGTTGTGCTTGTGATCCTTCTCCATTTGATGACAAGTGTGCTGGGGCCACTCCTGGCACTGCCTACAACGTGAACAGCAGCTCCTCTTATCCTTCTAAGCATTTGGGTCCTTCTCTGGATTTGCTCTAAACAATCTGCAGAAAATTAGGCTGTTCCTCCATCACAAACCTAATCCTTGGTTTAGCAAATCTGATTCAGTGAATTCTAGAGCCAGGGAATGAATTATCTTCAAATGCTCAAGATAAAGTTAACACATTCTTGATTTTTTTAAGAAACAAACGTGAGACCTTATGCTGCTCATCTCTGAAAATTAGATAATAATCTCACTTTGGGACACTTTAGGGGGAAACACTCCTACACTTTGCAAAAAAACCTGTTGAATTTAATTAAAAAAAAAAAGATTACATTTTCATAGGAGATTAATGACTTCTAAAAAGATCTGAAAGCTTTACCTTATAAGGAATATTGTTAGAAATCAGCTCTAGGAAAAACACCATTAGCAGTAAGTAAAATATGTAAATCTTCAGACAGAAAGGGAAGAGATTTAATGGGGGAATTACACAAAGTAAATAATAGCTTCGTCTCCTCACACCTTCTATTTTTTAAACATTTTTCTCCTTCCTGCCTACAAAATTCACATGTGGACACATCCCAAAGATATGCTAGTATTGAGCCATCTTTCCTTTCTGTATTTTTTAAAAAAATTAATTAATCTGCTATTTCCCCTGCACAGAAAGCTGTGCCAATGCTATTCTGTGGGACAAACAGAGGCAGCTTTTTCCCACCTGAGCATTCTGGGTCTGTTTCCCCCCTCAGGTTTCAGTCAGGATGGTGCTGTGTGTGGTGAGTGCCCCCGTGGAGGTGCAGAGCCTTACCAATGGTGCAGTGGTCCCCTTCCCAGCCGGGGCTGCACTCGCACCTGCCGTCCCTGCAGTGGCCGTGCTCGGCGCAGTGCGAGTGGCACGTCCTCTCCTCGCACGTGGGGCCCACCCAGCCCTCCTCGCACTGGCAGATCCCTCTGGAGCACACGCCGTGGCTGCCACAGTCCAGGGTACACAGCTCTGCACAGAGGAACAAGCACACCATGTGGGACAGCCCCTGCAAACAGGCTTTGCATCCACACCAATCCACTTCTGCACGGGCACCTCCCCTCAGCTGCATCACACCTGCGATTCTGTCACTCAGCACAGACCTCGTGCAATCTGGCTGCCCCCTTCTTTAGCAGTTACTCGTCAGATCATTCATTTCTTTGGGGAGGGGACTGCAAATGATGGCTTTGCAGAGGTGCAGGAATAGGTCTGAACCTGACAAACAATGGCAGTAGACATCTTTTGACTAATTCTTCTGAGACTCAATTCTAAAATCTCTCACAAACTCAAATATTGTGAGCTGAATGAATGAAAGGACAGAGTAACGCATAAAATACATATAAGCAAACCGATCTTTTAGATATGCAGTGATGACAGAATGGCCCTCCCTTGCAGTGCAGAGAGGCACCAGACAGGCAGTAGGAGAGCAGGCAGGCACCTCACTCCGAGAGCAGCACTGCATCTACAGGCCATTCACACCCCCCAGCTCTAAAATGACTTTTGAGGATTCAGACCCGTTTCCTTCCTTCCTGACCTACATGAGTCAACTGCTAAGAAAGCAGGAAAGCCGTTTCAAGTAATTCCTCCTTCATTGCCCTCAGAAGGATTTCTCTGCCTGGGCACTGCACAACAGCCCTGATCCCAAAGTGGCAGGAAAGTCCTGAATTGTTCCAGTACATCACCATATGCTAATTGCAATTCTACCTCCATGTGTACTGAAGTTGTTCCGTGTATACTAAATTAAAAGAATGGCTTCATTATAGGAAGGTTCCACATAGTTTGAATTTATTGAATTTGAATTATTGTAAAGACACAGAATTTGCTGTTACCCTGCAATTAACCTGCTACAGAAATCTCTCTTCCTTCTTCCTCTTGGAGAGCAGCTGATAGCACTGAAATATAAGCCAAACACTCATGTCTGCTCTGATTTCAAATGTCAGGGCTACATATTTAATTGTGGCAGGATTTTTCCCTTGACAGATTTTGAACAATGATCATTTATATCCTGGAACTATTGTATATAAACACCCTTAAAAGCATTTGTAGTGACAAATGCTGTCACTTACATACCAAGAAAAGTTTTTAAAGTTTAAATTGAAATCTTATCTTCCAATCATTTCGACACAAAGTTAAAAAGCAGCACAGAACTGGAACAGCACAGTGACATCAAAGACGTGCTGGGCTCTGTCTTGAGTGAGAGCTTAGCCCTTGTTTTTGTTAATAGCCAGGGTGACAGCACTGTGCACAATCAAAAGGATGGGTGAGTGTCAAACTGCAAGAGCATTGTCCTACTCAAATTCAGAAGCAGAAGGCATGGTAAAGAACATCACACAAAATTCAGTAAAAGCAACTGCAAAATGCTGTCCTTAGGAAGTCAAAATCAGCCATATAAAAAATAACCACGTTTACTATTCAGACGGGGAGTCTTGTTATACTGGAGTACAAGATAAAAATAATCATCTGATGATACAGTTCTATGATATTCCTGAAAACCAACATATAAGACATGAAAAGAGACTGTTCTGTTACATTCAGATGAAACTGTGCTGAGTCTGGGGCATTATACCTTCCTTAGCTACCCCAGCTGACCTGCAGTTCAGCCAATTCACACTTTGTTGTCACTGAGGCAACCTTGAGACTTACATTCTTTCAGGTGATTTCATAAGGCTTCAGAAATGCTGTTTACCATGATAATGTATTCTTCTGCCAAGCAAATCCAAGATTCTCCACAGACTCCTCACGCAAAGCAAGGGAAATCAAGCCCAGCATCATCCTATTAATGCTGTGGTAGAACATGCAGCTTTAATCCACAGCTAATTCAAAAAACTAAGATCAAAAAGAGGATTATCAGTTCAGGTTGTTCTGTTTTTATATGCAGAACTATTCCTTAACTCCTCCAGCAGAAAAACAAGGCCAGAAAGCCCCGTGTAGCAGGGAGCCACATTAGCATGTGTGTTTGCATTGAGGGCTTCTCCAGACTGGACAGAACGAGACACTGCAGTGAGTGCTCGGGGGCCAGCTGCAATGGGAAATCACACAGTAACCTCAGCTGGTGAACAGCTTCAGACAAAGGGGATGTGGCACAAATTCACAGGGAAGTGAAGCTGGACAGCAAGCCAGACATGATGCAACTGGTCAGGTCACTGGAGCATCTTCCTCATTCCAAAGCACTTGGTCCTACAGGACACAGAAGCACCACAAAATGCAGCAGAGCCAGCAGAGGGGAAGAGCTCTGAGGTGTGGGTCAGAGCAGCAGCTGAGACAGCCAAAAATGCCTTCTCTGACTGAAGCAGCTTTTGCACTGCTCCTCCTCTCCATCCTTCTCCTGGCTCTGTGGTCCCTGCCTAGTGCTCAGCACGTGAAACTGCTGAGATGATTCAGGTCATGGAACTGGCACATCATTATTCAGTTTATTTTCCTGGGTTAATACCTGGCAGCTAGCTGAGCTAAATCAGCCCAAGGAGAGATCAAAGCAGCAGCACAGGCAGGACCAGGGAGGAGATGCAAATCCCAGCCTGGACAGAGACTGTCCTGCTGAGGAGCCACAAGCTGTGCCATGCCCTGACTGCAAGGGACAAGAGCAAAGGGATGACGCCTGGAAGGTAACACAGGAGGTGACAAGAGTTTGGATTCTTGACTCAGGGGTATTACATCACAGTTCATTTTGTTAAAAGTTAATTTTGATTTTGAACAAAGCCAGCCATGCAGAGTCACTGTGAGCACGGTGCACGGGGCTGGCCTCAGCCGACCCCGCAGCTTCCCCCTGACTTTCATCAAATCTCAAATTCGGAGTCCTTACACTCACAGCAATTACTGAAGAAGAGACTTCAAAGATGTTCAACTCAGTCTAGAATTTTTACTGACACGTCCTTAATTCTGAATGCTCATTAATTTCTTGGAAAAAGGCAAATGTGAGCTGTGAACCATTATTTGTACATATTCTTGAGACGGAGACAAATAGTTGATCATTCCTGAGCTAATCTAAAAAGCATTAAAAATGCACTCCACACTCTTCATTTTAATTACCTAAGTCAACAATGAGTTCTTTCAAATGTGTTTTATAATAAGTTCCTACTTATGTGTTATGAAAAGGGAAATTAAAGCTAAATATTTTATAATTTGTAATGATAAGGGAAGATTGTAATGTTCATCCAACATGTGTCAGAAATAACTTCTGGAAAATCATGCTAAGAATACAAAACTATATGTAAACAAAAGTGGCCAAATCCTAGGAAACACTCATTATACTTTTGTTCAGTGGTGAGTCTTGTTCTACAGAGAGTCTAAACTTTCAGCACTATATTAATAATTTTGCTATCCATTTTTTAATAAGTGGTTTTCCATAAAGATTAGAAATTAATCTACCCCGACTTTCACCCAATAACCTTAACTGCCACAGGCAGCAAAAAAATCACCTATCTAGACCTAATAAAGAAGATTTTTCAATTTAAATACACATTGCATTTAATAAGTTTGCATGATAATTTCAACAATGTTCCTGAGCTTTTTAAATTACCTTCCTGCTGTGTCCTGGAGAAAACTCTGTTCTAGCTTTCATTTTCAGCAACTGACTTTATTAATATAATTTTTTACACCGCAAAAAAGTTAAAAAATGTAAAGTTTAGGAGTTTCAAAAGCACTTGAGCTTGCTTTTTTCCCCTGTAAAACCTACTGGAAATTTGTTCCCCTTAAAGAAGGCAGCCAGGAGTGCATGCAGAGGTTTCATGCAGATATTAAGCTGTACATATCTGTACTAGAAGAGATGTTATTTTTATGGTACAGCTAATCCCATTTTCCCAATTTAGATGAACTTTGGCAATGCAGCTGTTAACTGATCTCAGCTTTTCCAGCAGTGGCACGGGATGCTGGTTAGGTGTGTCATTTTCTACACTCTCATCACAGCTATGCCACTAAACCATCCTTGGAAGAGTCCAAGGCCAGGCTGGGTGGGGCCTGGGGCCTCCTGGAGCTGCAGGAGATGCCTCTGAGATGATCTTTAAGATCCCTCCCAACCCAGACCATCCTGTGATCTGTGGTCAAGCGAGGGACAGCTTTTTGGGGGGCAGCACAGCAGCAGCCCATGGGCTCTGCCAGTGCCCAGTGCCACCCGCTCTTCAAGCTGGAGATGGAAATC
This sequence comes from Cettia cetti, assembly GCA_013401135.1. Classification (NCBI taxonomy): domain Eukaryota; kingdom Metazoa; phylum Chordata; class Aves; order Passeriformes; family Sylviidae; genus Cettia; species Cettia cetti. The sequence continues at coordinate 21,959 of VZUI01086010.1, forward strand.
AAAGGATTTGCAAACGTCTCCCAGACATTAATGCTGAGGATTTGTGCTCCTGTTCCCTTTGCAAAACTGAGCTCAGGTTCCTGTGTGGAGAGGCAGCAATGGTGCACAGCTGTCCATTCCCTGTCCTCCACACCAGCCAGGGACCTGGGATGGGAACGTGCCACAGAACCGACTGTGAAACCAGCACAGAAATAAATCAACATGATACATCATCACCAAACAACTGATCTATTTCAACATGAATTTATAAAGAACAGAGCTGCAAAGGACTTCCCAGGATCATCTATTATTGTTTCAAATTAGATCATGCCTGGCATCCCTGAAAAGCTCCCAGCAACAGAGAGCAGGACTACACTGTGACAGGCAATTCATACCACTACCAGACCATCTCCACAGACAAATATTCTCTCAATCTAAACTTCTCTTGCTGCAACATTCCTTATGCTTCTCTTCATGCATGGCATGCCAATATCTGACACTGAAATATATTAAAGGTCACCTCACAATACCACAACAATGTGCTATAGTTGGGTGAATAAATTCAAAGCAACTATTTCTGCAAAACTATTGCATTGCATTTATTATCATATATCTCCCCAAAATAATTTTTACAGTCATTTCCCAAGATTCTGTCCTTGCCCAAAGTGGGACATGGTGGCCCATCCCAACAAAAGACTCATAGAGTGAGATTTATCTCACCTGAACTGAAACATTTCTCTGAAATACTTTCCTTTTACAGGCTGTTATCAGCCTAGAATGCTTAAATTTATTCAGCTATTGATATTTATCCTTTCTGACACTGTCACAAAGCAAGACTGTGGCATGCATATAAAGCCATTGTAAACCAAGGAAAAATTATTTGGAAAAAATCTTAAGGAGAAAACAAATCCAACTCTAAATTGCACCTGCCCTCGTTTCTGGCTCTGAACAATGTTAGAGAGGCTCATAACAAATTCCAATTATTTATAGTTTCCCATGAATTACACAAACAAGGACATGCCTTAGCCCCCTCAAATACCATTTTTTTCATGTGTGTTCTTGATGTCTCCTACTACTTTAATTCATATTAAGTACCTCCTTTCCTGCACGATTGCACAACTGATAACCTGTCTCTATTTTCTCTTTCGTAGACCTCTGGGTTTTGTTATAAATGAATTAGTGATTCCAGAAAATAAGCTTTTGTGTGATCTTGCTGGCATTTAAAAAAACCAGCACAGCTGCAATCCGAGCAAAGGAGTGGCCCAGGCACTCCTCATGTTCTGCTCAGGATTATCTCAGGAGCTGTCCTGCCAGCAGGCAAAGAGGCACCTCAGGAGGTTGGGTCCTCCTCAGAGAGACAGGAGCTGCAGAACAGAACTCCTGAATAGCCTGGAACCTCAGCAAATAATGGGGGAGCTGAACTTCTCCCAGCCCTGACTGTTATTTGGGATAATTCACACACAATTACTGCACAACTATCAACTGCATCTACCAAAGGCAAAACTTCCCCAAAACATCTTCCTTCCCCAAATATTACCTCATTTTAAACCTTCCGACTGGAAATTCTACATAGAAGATCTTTGTGGTGTCTTGCCTTGCAGTTACCTAACCACCATTCTCATCTTCTTACCACAGGCCACAACAATAAATAAAATAAAATAAAATAAAATAAAATAAAATAAAATAAAATAAAATAAAATAAAATAAAATAAAATAAA
>VZUI01086015.1:0-55207 GCA_013401135.1 Cettia cetti
CCCTTCCCGCAACCTTCCCTTCCCTTCCCTTCCCTTCCCTTCCCTTCCCTTCCCTTCCCCATTCTTACACAAGTATATCTATAAATTTTAGTATTTACATTCATTTTGCTAAATAAAAGGTGTAAAAAATGCCCGACTCTGACACCAAGTGGCACTAACAAATTCGTACTGACACTGTATTGACCTTCTACTCCCATACCAGACTGGTTTTGGAGAAACTAAGCTTCATAGCAAAGCTGAGAAGTCCCCCAACACCTGAACATCTTGTGGTCAGCTTGGCACTCAAGACTTGTGTTTGCTTCTCTGAGATTTTGCTTCACACATGTTCCTACTGTGCTGGTAGTTAAAGGGCTGGGCATCCCTTGAGGGGCACCTGAGCACAGCTTTGAGGATGTAAGTAAAGCACAGTCTTTCATACAGGCAAATAATTTGACCCCTGTTGATAAAATTATACTGACATCAAGGAAAGTAATTCATATTTATCAAAAAGGCAATAGAGGCCTTTATGAATAAAAGGCATTCTTCTAAGTATAAACCTGTTGTTAAAAACACACAACCAGCATAAGGCTGTTTAATTTTGAGACCAATATGTTGCTTGAGGTTACTTTGTACAGCTTTGAACGAAAAAATGAACAGTAGCAAAATGAGACATTCTATCTGATTATTATCCACATGCCTGCAAGTAAACCACAATATCTCCTAATTAACCCATTACTTATATTTTAGTAACAGAAAAAAAAATTGTCATAAGTATTTGAGAAATTCTCTGAGACAGTAATCAATCCATGTAATTTTAAACTAATTCAAAGGTCATCCTCTTTTCTAGAAGTACTTAAGCAATTTGTGGTAGTATGTAATTATGCTCCTTCTCAGTGTTGCATCTCTGATGAACTGAATGAGTGAGTTAGTGCTCCAATAAGAGTGGCATGTAAGCCCCTTTAACAAGCCTCTTTGAGACAACCTGAGAAAAACTGAATAACTTTTAGTTATGTTAATCAGACTTTGAGGGGACAGTGCAGCTAGAATCATGAAGATTAAATGCAGGTTTGGAGACACTATTTAAAAAGCTCTTCATAACTCTAAAAGCCATGGTATCATTGTTTTATGATCAACAGACTGTTGAGACCTATATTTTTTTTCAAAGAGCACCATTTGCCTCATGATAACAAGGCCCATGACTTTATCTGGGACAAAAAACCCCTAAAACAAAGCAAGGAAAGAACTGTAGTCCTGAGTTTCATGCCTGGGATGTTTTGATCTTGGAAGGGTTTTTTCCCAGGCATTCTTCTGGTAAACAGAAGAACAATGTTTTGTAAATACAGGGATGTTTACATTCTTTCTTATAGGAGAGACCTTCTTCTGATGTCCCTCTGGGATGACCAATTGATTGAAAATTTTACCTTTGTGTTACCAATCAAATTGGCCTCTGACATTCTGTATAAAGAGGAGCTCATCCCACAATAAAGGGAGAACCCACTGACCACTTTCAAAAGAAGCCTGCGTCTCTTCTGTTCATGTCCATTGAGACAAAGAACAAATAAAAATTCTCTAACACAATTGTCTTGAACATGAACGTTAATCCATTTGTGTGGCAATAAAAACCCATTCTGCCATGGGAGCATATTGTCCATTAGCCTGTCTGTGTAAGTGAAGTTCATAAGATATGATTTTTCCTATGAAAGCTTCTTCAATTTTCATTTGTTTCAGTTAACTCTTTGCTTTTATTCAATTCTGAGTTTGTTTTCTTTAATATGTCTACTTGGACTTGTGCACAGAAGGGTATTAACAAATGAAGTTCTGACAGTAGCAGTCACATTTAAACCTCCCACCCACAATTACATGACATATCCTGAGTTTCATAAGATTTCCCCATGCCACATGTGGCGCTGTACAGTCTGTGGTTTGGTCTACTTTTCCATCTTGCCTTGAGTTTTGGGTGAAGGTCCACTGCAACACTGTGGGCCAAATGAAACCATCAGTTTTAACAAAAAAAGCAAAAGATGTAGAGACTAAATTAATGTATAAAAATTTTAACTGCATTGTGGTTTTTTAGTAACAAGTATTTATCAACTAATAATTCTTGAATTATAGACTATTTCAATTATAATAACAGTAAATCTGTGGCTTTACATAAATGTAGAGATTGCTTCTTTGCTCAAAAGCAAGATTTTGAGCTTAGACTTCACAACTTTTGGGATCCCACCTATGAACTGTGTTGCAGTAAAATGTACAGTTGCAAGATGGATGGATCTAACTTGACAGTTCTTGCCTACTGCTCCAAAGTATGTAATAGGAATTTCTTAACTGTCCTAAATTATAATGGTTAGGTGTTTTCTGTGCTATGGGAAAAAACCCGAAAACCTGAAGCCCAACACTAGCCTTGCCTTCCCAAGGTAACTTAACCCTCCACCCAAATTCCTCCTTCCCTACAGAAAAACTCTTGTGTCTAGAAAGCTGATGACTGTCTGATCCCTCATGTGGAAAGCTGACATACGTCTAATTCCCTGTTAATTTATGTCAAGTGACTGCCTGAATGACATCTAAAGGCAAGCAGAGTTCCACAAGCTGGTTTTTTAATATACAATAAATATGTCCTTTCCTCATTTCAAAGTATGTTATCTTCTCAAATGTATTGGATATTTATTTAAACAGAAATTCTCAAGTCCCTTTACAAACCAAATTGTTTTGTAGCTTGTTTTGGTCCTCGGTGAGAAAAAGATCTATTCATAGTCATTTTAGTCACAAAATTTTAACTTCTTGTCAAAGAAGTCCATACTATACTACTTTGTGTTCTCTTACAGATTGACTTGTATGAAAAAAAAAATTGACTATATAAACCTTTTACTAAGTATGAGGTATTTTAACATTATTTAGCTCTATTTTAAATTCCACTTCTCTGAAAAATGAGAGAAGTCATCCTTATTGAGTAGATTATACATCGTAAAGGTATTTATTGGTATCATAATGGCATATCATTCATCATGTATCAGAAATGGATTTTTTAACAAAGTAGCATAATTTCCTAGTGACTACAGAAGCAATAACAATTTTTATTCCCACTGCTCCCATAGTTTAGTAGGTTTTCAATAGGAAGGGGTAATACTGATGCAACTGTGGCACTATTTATATTATTGGTGCTTGCTTTTATTTTGGTTTTTTTTCCATTATTATGATGATAACAGAAATGTTATTATTTGTATGTCTCCCTAATATTGCCTAATTCCCCAATAAATAATCAGATTTTACCTTTAAAACATCAGTTCATTCCTCCTACAGTTTAACTGTCCTATTCTTCAAAGATTACCTTTAAAGAACATTTCTGGTACTAAAAATTTAAAGCAAATTTCAATAAACATATTTCTCTGTATCCAAGTAACTTTTTAATATGGTCGTACACTCTTAGTGGCAAATGCACATAAAATTATTGAGAGAAAAGCTGATGATAATTACTACTACTAAAAAAGAAACCACATTAATTTTTCAAAACGTTAGTAGCCTTTAGAAATCTAAAGGAAGACCAAAACACCCTAACACAAACAGCTGCCTAAAATTCCCAGAAGGCAACATTTTCATAAATATTTTCTGTACCATGTAAAACATCTAAAATTTTTATATTCTACATATCTGACAACATTCATGAGCAGATACATTTTTCTGGGATTAGTGCTTTCAGAAACAGAATACTTAAAGTGCACCAGTCACCTTAGTACAAAGGATAAGAGATTTTCTCAGGGCAGAATGAATAAATGTAGCCTGGAAAGAGTACAATTGCAGGAATTTTATTAGGTAACTGATCCCTAGAGTTCTTATTTTTCCTTTTTCTTTAAGTGATAGTTGTACCATGTGTAGCCATGAAGGACAAACCAGAAAATTCAAGTAGCTTTGAAAAAAGAAATTAGGTTTTTTAGACTATTTCTGCTGTCTCAGAAATATTTAAAACAGGCAGGTGAGAAATTTCAGAAGTGAAAGTTGAAAGGTATGTTTAACACTTTACAGTTAAGTTTAGTTTCTCGGTCAGCTTGATGAAATACGTTATTTACCGTTGTGAAACAGGTCTTGAAATACACTTCAGAATAGCTATGGGTAAAAGCTTAATTATAACAAGTCATTCAGCCTATTTTAGAATGGATTTGAAAGAAGACTATTAACTCAATTTAAGATGAATTTGGGGCACAATTTCTTCATGAAATTATTTAGGATTCAGGATCATGAACAAGATCAAATTAATTGATTGAAATAATGAAAAGCAGTATAAATATAGCAAAAGAAAAATGTCAAAAAGTACAGAAATGCAAACAATTCACAAAGTTGATGATCTTTGTGCAGGCAATGGAAAAAGAATTGGATGACATGAATCAAGATCACAATGATATTCTTTAAAAAAAGAATAATCCTAAAGAATAATTGTCTTGAACTTGGATGAGGAAAAGTTCCCCAGAATTGATACAGAAGCCATCCAACCAGAAAGCTACCTCTCAGATTTCACCAGATTATCTTCATGTTTTCCCTCCCATTCCTTCTTGTGGTTTTCCTGTCCTTTGCCAAATCTGGCCCCTTTTTCTAACTCTGTGTTTCTAACTAGAGACATTAGTGACCCTTTTTGTCCCTCACTCCTAATCTTAATTTCTATATTAGTGTTTTGGCTTCTGCAGAGACCTTCATCTCTTAATGACTGATGCAAAAAGAATTCCGGTAAGCCTAGAAGAGATGAGGTTCAATGAGACACAGCCTCAGAGCGTTTCTGTTGCAATGCAGTGAGTCTCTGCTGAGACATTTTTGGAAGCATATAATCTAGTCAGATTTTTCTGCTTTCATTTGCAACACACCTTCCATGCATTCTTGCTGAATTCAGGAAACTACATCGAGAAAGTGGAAAAACTTCATAACATAGTGTCCCTTATCCGTGCTGCTACTGCTCCTGGAAATCAAGATCTTGAGTTAGCACCATGCATCCTTAGTATCATGTTGTAAGAGAAAACAGTAATTTTTTTTACCTCTTTTGAGACAAGTAAAACCTTGTCCCAACACGTTGTCAGCTTCTGCTGAGTTGTCTTCTAGAAGGCACTTTTCCTCTATCAAATAGTTCATACTGGTTGAGTTAAAGGACTTCATAGAAATGCAACAGGTTGACATAATTTCTGCTGTAATAAGGGAATAGAAAATGCTGCCATAAGAAAACATATTGGTTTTCTTTTAAATCAAGGGATTCCAATTCATTTCCAAGATAAACATGGAAAACAGACAGGGAGCAAATGAGAGGTATCAGACCAGGCAAATAAAAAAGGATATTTTAAAGGTTAAACAGAACAAGGAATAGAGGCAGAAGGCATGGTGGTGTGCTACATGAAAGAAAAGAAGAGAGCCAGTTCCTTCAAATACTTTAAAGATACCAGTCCCAGTTCTTCAATCCTGTTTAGACATGGGGCCAGATCACATAAACAGTACCTGTTTCACCACTTGGATGCATTCCCTTGGATTTTAGGACCAAAATGTGCATTCCCTTTAGTATGTCTTTTTAGTACATCATGTTCCGTGCTCAAGAGCTGTCCTTGAACTAATGTACATATAAACCTTGAAAAGAATTTTCTGTGAAAAATCCATGGTCCTCTTCCTTCGGATGAAAATCAGATAGGTTCAACATAGTATCAATGTTGGTAAACGTCTTCTAGAATAACAGAGGAATAGTATGAGGAAAAAAGCAGAACACTATACTTATTTGTGTTGGCTGTTTATGACTGCATATCAAGATGTGCAGAAGGCTGACATTTAGAAATTACTTAGAAGAAAACCTACTGCTGCTGAGAATCTATCACAGGAGATGATCAACAGGCTTCATAGACCTGTTAGTGATAGGTTTCCAAAAAATGACCGAGCAGACTGAGAGGTTAAAGCATAAAGTGAAATGAACAGCCTTAATTACAACCCTGAGTGAGGACAGGAATCTGAAAAGAGCAGAAGGACATTCTTGAGGATCAAGCACAGATAAGGAAGATGACTTGACTTTGGACCTGAATGAGACCATTTAGACCTGAAAGCCCCTCACATGCCCTGCATTGTGGTGGGGTAGTGTCCAGGCATGGTATCAATCTTCAGCTTCAGAAAATTGCCCTTGATTTAATTCAGCTGCTTTTGTTCTATTGAAGTTAGGTGGTACTAGATGGTATTGCTTTCATTTTCAGGGAAATGCACAGGAGAGTATGTGATTTTCTTAGGAATAATTTTTTGTGTCCTTGAATTTTCATGTAGTTGTCTATTCCTCATTAGCCCTTTTATCCTTTCACTACTATTTGGGAATTTTAGTGACTTATTTTCATGGTACAGCCTTGTTATTTTTTGAGTGGGCACTTAGAAAATAGATGTTCCATGTGACTTCTTCCATCTGCACATGTTTTTTCTAAAAAAACAACATATTGCTTTGATGGTGATATTCAGGGGAAAAAAATCATCTGCTAATAACATTATGTTTTGTTGCATGTTCTCCAATATGATTTTCTTCTATCTGTTCATGACAAACAACTCTTTCATCCCTAGTCCTTCACATTTTTGTACTTTAAAAATTCTATAGAATCTCTTTTGGTTTTAAAAAAAAATCTTTATGGTAATCTTTTTGAGTTTTTCCCTTCAAATAATGTCACATGCCCATTTCTTGATGAAAGCTATTTACAACTTTTTAATGAAAGAAGTGTTAGGGAAAAAGAAAGTGTAAATTATTCTAAAATAATCTGAATAATCAACTTAATTGATTTTCAGCGATCCATGAAATAGCTGAATTATTCAGTCTTCACAGTAAATCTAAGCTCTTCAGATTCAGATAAGATAAATGCTCTCCAAAAGTACAGGATCAAATCTTGAATAAGTACATTCTATTTCAAAAGCATGGAATTATTCTTGTATTTCCATTGCATTGTAAGATGTGCCAAGAATGTAAATGTTGAAAAATACTGAAAACCCCCCAACTTTTTTCCTCTATTATTCCAGATCCAGAAGCTAATAACCATTTTTTAATTATTTTGAGAACTTTGAAAATCAAGTGTGTAAAATTGTGTAAAATACTTGCATATATGTATTGTCTAAAACAAAGCTCAATTTCACAGAACCTTAGGGAAGAAAGTGAAAAATATTTTCATTTTACTGTTTAGTTATTTAGTGTGAAGGGGCTTGTGAATAAAGGGACAACGTACAGCCAAATTTAGGTCACTGCATTTTGATATTACATTATGGAGTTCTAAACATCAATTCCAGCAAGGCAACAATCTTAGAGGCTTCCTATCTAGAAAACAAACCAGCTCTCTGGAAAGACAATCAGATAGCTTAAAAAAGGAACCTCTGTTTTGTGTAAGAGAAAATGTCAATTTTATAGGACTGGGTTTGAGTTCTGTGAGGTTTGCACAGATTTTACACATTGAGTGAAACCACATCAATAAATAACAAATATAACCTTAGAGGAGATCAGTGACAGCAGTGTGAAGAAATGCCTCTCTTCCTTGTGGAGTTTGTCTCTGAAAGTTCATGCTTAGCAGAAGAAGAAAAGCACACCTTTGGATAAAAACCTCTTGACTGCAGAATTCACAGAAGAAATACCTGCATTGCCCATAATTCTCAGTAAGTGAGAATTTCAGAAAAATTTTTCTATTCCTCAGTCTCTAACCACTAGACAGAATGCAAGATGTGACTCTTCTCCACTTGTACTTTTGGAAACCAAAACAACAGGGAACCTGAGTTGGTAGTTTTCAACCTTGTGATGGCAAGGACAATTCCAGTCCACTCTGTTCTTCTACCCTCATGTGAACCAGACTAAATTCAATGACCCTTAAAGCAAAACCACAAAAATTTTAGTTGTAAAAAAAGTAATAGAAGCTACAATATTTATCAGTTATTATGAACTGTCTTATATCTATCTTCACATATAAATGTCTCAAAAACCTTTTATATTTATTGTTGGAAGGTTTCTTCTCCCATTTTGTTTCAGACACAAAATTTTTTAACTCTCTGAAGAAAGACTTTTTAAAAGCAGTTTCTCCTATCTTAGATGTTCACATTATAGTAGATGAATCTTTGGGTTTTTCTCAAAAATAACTTTATCTGAAAAGCCATCTCAAGCAAAACAGTAACACCAGGTATGTTTATTTGGTTCTACCATTTCAAAGTATTATCCCTTCTACTACCAGTGTTGTTTTAAGATAGTGAAGTATTGATAGGGCTGGTTGAGAAAAACATGAACTGAGCCCCTTGCTTATCCTGCAGAAGGCTCAAGCAAGGCCTAGCAACAGAATAATGTCTGAAGAGAAGCAGAAGTCTCACAGCCTGATGTTCCAGTGAGGCCCAAAAGAGCACTGTGCCTCTGTACCAGCCAACAGCCCCAGTCCCTTTACCCTGAAAAAGAAGCTTTATTATAAATCTGCATCATTAAGGAGGTAAGGATGTGTAGAGAGACCCACTGATGACAGACAGTGCCTTTACTGCCTTCTCAGTACTAGGAGAGGGACCAAAGTGTTTATTTTACCTCTTTTGTCGATTATAAATTCTGGCTGAGGCCCTCATTAAGCCCTATTAACATATTAAATTACACACCCATTGGTGTATAATGTACGTGTGTATACTCATTAGGATAAAAATGAAGGAGAACCTGAGACCTAAAATGCATGTAATCAAAGTTGGTAACCAAAGTTACCAAGCCCCACCAATCTGTGATTGTTCCTTGGACCAGCCAATATATATAACATAAAAGAGGGGCTTCAGAAAAAGTTGGAGGAGAACACCTCTGCCCTCCGTGAACAATTAGTGGACTGTCTCTTCTCTTTTCCTGAAGGATTGCCTTTAGGCGAGCTTTTGACTTCCAACTGTGTTGGAACATACTTCGGAATATTCATTTATTTATTAGTTTACATACACACATATCTATCTATCTATCTATCTATCTATCTATCTATCTATCTATCTATCTATCTATCTATCTATCTATCTATCTTGTTACTAGATCACTTTTATTATACTTTCTGTCACAGCACATACTAATACATACTAATTCTCTGCACTAAGTGCATTTATCATGGGCAATCCTGAACCTGCTTTTCTGTTGCTTTAATAAAATCTAGTGTTTGTGAATCATATTAAGTCCTCAGTGAATGCAAGCAGGCCCACAGTACTGGGCTGGTTTGAACTCAACCAGACTTGTAGTGCTTAATTTGCTATAATCAAAAATTAACCTCAGCCACACCCAGCCTCTCTTTCTGCTTAGAGGATCAGCTGGAATTGAAGGGGGGTTATTTTCTGCAGAATATATATACACTTAACACAACACTGCTGAAATTAGTGCTTTGCTTTGCTCAGGGCTTTTTGTGTTTTTATTGTATTTTTGAATGTTGTGTATTTGTGTCTTGAAAAATACTCATATCCAATCTTAAAACTAAAAAATAAAATTGATCTTTTATTATGCCTCTCTACTAAATGCCAAATTGTTTCCTGCCTGAGACGAGACCAGCCTCAGTATGTGTACTTTTAAATATCTCAAATAATTAGTTATCTTTTTGCTACCTTCAGAGACAAGTTCAATACCTGGTGTATTTTTTCTGTCCATTTTACCGCCTCCCAAATGGTCTTTTTGCTCATTCACAGTGCCATTAAACACTATTGCTATTAAAATGTGGACATTTTCCAATATTGTATTCACACAAGGTTATTTTGAGGGAAAATGACTTACTTTAGTATGTATGAAAATATCATTCCTAGCTGCATTAAAGAAATAGCAGTCCTGTTCCAGACTTGCCATAATGGTAAATACATCCAAGTCTGACAACATAGCACTGAAAACTTCTGCTGCTTTGCCACAGTACAATCTCTGACCAAGAATCTCACAGAGACAGCAACTGTTCATGAAAATTTATGCAATTATCAGTATTTCTCCAAAGAAGATACTTCTGTCTTGAAAGAAAGTTAAATGTGTATGCACAGTCCTCACTAGCCTTCAAGGCTTTGATACTCAACAAGTTAATTATGTCTAAGGTCTTAGACTGTTCTTTATGCACTACCCCTCCTCTCCTCTTAGACTGATGGGCTAAAAGCACAAACAGACTGGTAAAGACTGGTAAGTCACAGCACAGATGGTGCTGAAGACTGAAGGCTGTACTGGAACCACAAACAACTACACATATAGTATGTATATAAAAACTGGGACAATTTGTCTTAAAAACTGCAGCAAAAGATGTGTTCTCTTGTGCTAATTTTGTGAGAATTGCCAGTATCATTTGCATCTTGGAGTGACATAAGATGGCCAGACATGATTAATCAGATGGAACAAGTTTGAATTTGTCTGTAGATATTTTGGTCTTTATAGGTGGTCCTGCATAGATAATAGCCAGAAACTAATCAAATTCAGGAAGAATAGGCCATGATTTTTATTTTTTTTTAGCATAAAACTAAAAAAAAAGAAAAAAAAATATTTGAAAAGATTCTGAGACACCTGGGTTGGGCAGAAAAAGAACTTTAGAACTTGGACTTTCAGTTTTGCTCATATAGAGAGAAAAATTAATATATAACATGGTTTTAGGGTTTTGTATCTGAGTTTCAAAGAAAAGTAAATTTTTGGAAGCTGGTTTAGGACAATTTTTTCCAGCAAGAGAATGGAAGGAGGCATTGTAAGCCTTTCTCAGCATTCCACATACTGATGCAGTTACAAACAGGCAGAGATTTGAGGATACAAGAGATGATAGCTTTCCTCGTTAGGTAAAGTGTATGACAAGGGTGTTGATGGTGTCCATCCAAACTTCAGTCTGACAACTGTATCCCATAGCATTCTTACAGAGTAACTGACTGCCCAGGCTTAGATGGGTGCACCCTTTGCTGCAAGAAAACCTGGCTGGCTGGCAGAGCTCAGGGAGTGGTGGTGAATGCAACTGAGTACAATGAGCAGCCAGTCACAGGTAGTGTTCCACAGGACTCAGTACTGGGGCTGGTCCTGTTTAACACTTTTATCAATTATTTAAATGAGTAAGTTCAAATCACTGAAAAAAAAGTGAGATCTCATTGATTTTGCAGGTGACACCAGCTTTGGTGGGAGTGTTGATCTGTTGGATGATAGCAGGGCTATCCCCAGAGGGATCTGGACAGGCTGGATCAGTGGGCTGAGATCAACTGCATGAAGTTCAAGGCCAAGTTCTGAGTCCTTCACATAGGTCACAGCAACCCCAGGTGGTGCTACAGGCTTGGGGAAGAGTGTCTTGAGAGCTGCTCAAGGGACTTGGGGCTGCCAGTTAACTGCTGACTGAACAAGGGCCAGCGTGCTCCCAGGTGGCCACAAAGGCCTGTTGCCCTGTTTTCAGCCTTCTAAATTGGAGTCAGAATTTCTCACACATTTTCATGTATACAAAGCAACGTTTTTCATAATTCTCTATATGTTTACATTTTTTTCTATAGGAGGGACAATTGATGGACACTTTCTCAGACCAGTAGAATCGGAGAGGTTGAACCTCAGTCTTCCAGTGTGGTCTCTTTTTAGAAATGTATATAGACTGAAAGAAAATATTAAACTTCCTCTTTTCTCTCTCTGACTCCACTGTGGTCATGCATCTCTCTTGGGACAGTAGTGTGCCAAAGGCCAAAGGCATCCTGACCTGTATCAAGAATAATGTGGCCAGCAGGACTAGGGAAGAGAATATCCTGCTGAATTTAGCACTAGTGAGGTTGCATTGAAATGTATGTTCAGCTTTAGGCTCCTCACTACAAGGACACTGAGGTGCTGGAGCATGTCCAGAGAAGGCAACAGAGCTGGTCAAGGGTCTAGAAAGCATGTTTTGCAAGGAGGGATTGAGAGAGCTGGGGTTGTCTAGTGTGGAAAAGAAGAGCTCAGAGGAGTACTCATGCTCTCTGCTCTCTGCAACTACCTGAATGGAGGTAGTTATAGAGAGCTGGCCTCTTCTGCCATGTCTTAAGTGAAAGAATGAGAGTAAATGGCCTTAAGTTGCACCAGGGGAGGTTTAGATTAGATATTAAAAAAACCCAAACAAACCACTAAAAAATAGTCAGATATTGCAATAAATTGCCCTGGGAGGTATTGGAGTCTCTGGAAGTGTTCAAGACATGTCCAGGTGTGGCATATAGGGATATGGTTTAAGGGTGATTATGGTAGTGCTGAACTGATGGTTGGACTAGTTGATCTTGAAGGTCCCTTGTAAATTTGATAATTTTGTGTTTCTGTGTCTGCATATTTCATCAATCATATTTTCAATGGAGAATCTTTTAAAGATACAAATTTACTTTAAAAAAATACAATAAATTCTTAAATAAGTATTGATACATTTAAACAAGATTCTTCTTCTTGCATTAACCTAAAGCATGAATCAAAATTAATCCATTTAAATTCTTTGTTTAGCTTATAGCAGAATCTTTGCCTAAATGGGATTCTCTATCCCTAGAGCTATTGAAAAAAGCTTTTGTCTAGCTTTGTGTTTCAAATACATCTTAATTGGGGTGGGATTTACTAATTTAATCAAAACAATCATGCTGGTATCAACAAAAGAAAACTGTTTTCTTAATGACCATTTTAACATTAATAAATATGTTATAAATTTAACTTTAGGTATAGATTTTGAAATATTGCAGACATGTAACTGAATAGATTCATGATACTTAATGATAAACAGTTTTTCATGCAGGTTATTTTGATATCATAAGTGCTTACTATTTTCTCTACCTTTTTTGAATTCGGAAAAAAAAAAGTTATTTATTATCCACTTATAAAAGCATTCTTTAATAACTACTACTTTACTCTCATTCTTGATTGTAGCTAAACTGAGCACACCTTAATGCATTTAAGTAGGACTTACACAAAAGAATAGAAAATAGTTGGACAATCTTAAAATTATTACAATTTTATTCACCAGTTTTCTCAAGTTAATATATCAGAAAAATATCAGTTTTAATGCCCTGACATAAACAAGAAAGGTTTAAAATTATTCCTTAATATTTATTTTTAAAATATAGATGAGATTTTGTAAGCTAGAGAGAACATAAAATACTTTACATTTCATCAGTGGTAAAGGAGGACAGTCAAAAAAGACATGCATATTTCCTGTTATTGCCTTAATCAATGGACTGTCTCACTTTCATTTGTATATAGAAAAATTAATTGGTTACCAAATATAAAATAGAATTATGCTTATCTATTATGCTTAAGTATTCACAACAGAATTAAAATATGTATGTTCTTATATGCACTTTCATTTGTTCAGAAGTTATTTAGCTCAATTTAGTTCTTTGGCCTGGTGAGAAAACAAAATTAGAGCAGAATTACAATAACATCTCTAAGACTATAATTTTATGTTAAAGAAAATCTGAATATTCATATTCACAAATATGAATAGGTTTTTTTTTTCAATTCTAGAGTGAGATTTTAGAGCAGCTAAGCATCAATGTTGCAATTTCTTTTTGGTGCATAGAGCCACCATTCAAAAAACGTAGTAAAATTGAATGAAATATGCTTTACAAATAAATTAATTGCTCTGCACTGAAAGAGGTCACTTACAATAACAGGAGCCAGCAGTCTTTGCACATTGGCACTAAGAAGTTAAATCATTCAGACATAATGATGGGATTGTATCCTTCAGAGAGAAAATGGAGGCACCACAATAGGCCATTGAAAAACCCTATTGAGCAAACAACATTGATTGAAAGCATGAACAGGATGTTGACACTGTTAAAAAAGAGACAAATGCCATACGGTAATACAGAAAATGTTTCAGTTTCGTTATTATTGAAGTAATTCATCCATACATTAAATACTGTAAGTAACATTTTAAAGTGGTATTTCAGAACTAGGCAAAATTTAGATAATAAATCAAATATTCATTGGTGAGGAGGATGAAGTAAAGGATTTTATTCAGTGAAATCATGGAAAGGTTTAGATTACTTGATTTGAAGAAGGAAGGATGGATATTAAATGTGATAGTATAACATTAGAATAGGGCTAATAGAACTGCAGGATCTATTGTGTCAAATCTCTTTATCTGATGCTAACTTAATATTACTTTGTTAGTTTTCAATAGTGGTTCATAGAACATTTGAACACCACTGAGTGGTGGAAAATAAAATCTCTGTTTGACATTCTTTAAAAAAAAAAGTATGAATGTACATGGAAAGGAATGAGAATTAACTTATATCTTGGCTGGATTCTTGTAAGCATAGACGGTTGCATAGAAAGAAGTGATGGTCGACATAATTATTATTTTTGTTATTTTGTAAGAAACACATACTAGCAAATGGATGCAACCAAGAAGCCATAAGACAAACTCCTCTTCTCATGTTAGCTAATGTAAAATCAAGTAAAGATTTGATAAAATCCCCTCCCTCCTAAATTAAAGATCAGCCAAACTGGTACCTTGGTTCTTCCCTTTCTTACTATGGAAACATTCTCCATAAAAATAAGACCACTTGAAAATGTTGTATTGCAAGAAATGAAAAAAATTATTGAATATTTTTCTTCTCACAAAAGGAAGCCTCATGAAATTTGGCTTTGCTTCATTGATAACGAATCCAAGAGTGAACTCCGGATTATCCAATTTGAGGTACCTCAAGGTTGTGGACTACTGAGCACATGTATTCCATTCTGATATATCCCATGAGTAGTTTTTTCACATGCTAAAATAGCAGTAGTATTTGTTTAATATAATTCCATGTATGAAAAATGTAATGAATTTTTCTTCATTTCTTAAACCAGGAGAGTTATATAGTATGATATAAATTTAGCCTGCCTCCTTTCCACTAGGTCTCTGAGTGAATAGATAAGCTACAGGAAAGCACATACATTCAGATATTTAGTTGTGATTTCATACTGATGGATTATGTACACTGTTGCTAATGTGTGACATAAGGGTGTGTTGAAGGACACCGACTGTTCCTTTGAGCATATCTGATCAAAGACTTTCTTAATGGGCAAGGATGTTTTCAGAGGAAAAAGGAATGGAGAAAACAAAAAACCAAGATCATACAGGAGCATAAAACTGGCTAAGAGGTGGAAGGAGAGCTAGTGATGAGAACCTGGTTAGATGCATTAACTGGTAGAGCATGGAAATTTTTTTTGTCAGTAAATATTATCTTACTGACAACCTTGTCAGTTTAGGAGGGTGTGGTAAACAAGGGGAGCAAACATAAAGAGACATAAAACTTGACCATGAGAGTACTTTTGACATCCACGAGTGTTTGTGCCTGTGAGCAGAGAGTGCCTGCACGTGTGCATGTGTGCCTGCGCTCATGAACTGCTATCTCTAACAGCCAGAGAAGAGATGGGAGGGGGCTGGCTGCACTAGTGTCCGATGTGAGGCCTGTCCTCTGTCCATAGGGGTGGCTGAAGGTAGTCCCCTGTCTGTCTGCGTGATAAACCATGTCAATGGCCTTGGTAAATCTGTCTGTGGGTCTGTGTGTGTGGGTAATTGTGTCCCTGTTGCTGGAATTTGTACTCAGCTTTGATACTGGTTGAAACTGCAAAGAAAGTGGCAGCTGTGTCTCCAGCCTGGACACTAGGGCACCAGGCTGGGCTCCAGCAGCTGGGCAGGAGCTGACAGGTCCTGGGCTGCTGAAGAAGAATATGTGACTTTAGAACTAATCTTTAGAAGATCATGAGCCATGCCCTTCTATCATGCCTCAGCAGATGCCATAGAGGAAAAGCTTCAGAAAATTAGTATTTCTGAACTTTTATCAAAGTAAATTTGTTTTCTTTGTGTTTTTATATTTTAGAATTTTACTGTACTTCAATGAGAGAAATGTTTCTTCTATAATCATGAAAACACTATGGTCTTCATTTGGATTTGGTTTCAACTGTGGGGGATTTAGTACCTGCAGAAAAGATGGTTGGTGTCTTGTTTTCTAGTTGAACACTTTTCCTATACACTTCACTATATTTTGTAGTTGTGTTCACCTATTTTCACAGTGGATATATGAAGTCAAAGGACTGGCTCCGCATTGGAAGTGACCATTAAGTGTGCTTCACATTTGCAAGGTGCCCTCTAAAGAAATTTTCAGACATCAATATACATCAATATCTATTTTAATAACATTTCTTAGTAGATTGAAATTAAATTTAGTCTTTTTAGTAGATTGCAATTTAGAAAGAGTATGGTTTCTCTCCACTGAATAGAAAGTTACCAAAGCTTTGTACTTCTATTTGTTTATTTAATAATTTAATTTTTCCAATGGTTGTGTGAAGATTTAATTCCAAAGGGCTTTTTACTTTGAAAGTGATAAAGATGCCTGCATATTAGTGCACCAAATAGCTACCTAGCTTTATTTCAGAGGGGACATTTATCTTTTCCCCTCAGGTCTTATTTCTATTTCTGTGTCAATAACATCTCATCATGATGTTTTGAGGACTAAATTTATTTCTGAAACTGCTCCATCAAAACTCACCTGATTGTGTCCTATGGGGGACAATACATTCCTTCTAGAGGATGTTGTAAAAAAAAAGAAAAGTGAATTATAAGTTTCCTATGTAGGAAAAAATCTACAGTTGCTTAGGTGTTTTTTCATGGACTGACTGCATATCAAGAACACCTTTTTCCATCTAGGTAACCATCTGGTTTTCTCCAATCAGACCAGGCATCTGGACATGACAGCCAACTGCAAATAAAAACAGTGTGCTACAGTTTATCCCTTTTCTGTAAGACTGCTTTTAGAAGCATTTTGGGAGGCATTTTTCTACCTGGAATCCTAATTCTTAATATGGTTTCTTAGTCTGGAACACCAACCTGGATCACCTTTCCGCAGGATTAAACCAAAACAATCCCTAACCAAAATTCTTCTCAAGTCACATCCTTTCCTTTTAAGAGAAATGGGATTGTCATTAATCTCTTACCTTTGCTTTGTAGCAACATTCATTTATCCTGTTGGAATCGTATTACATTCTCTTGGCCAAACCCAGATGCTTCAAAAAAAGGAGATGGATGGGACCACAAAGCTGTGGAGTGATGATCGTTTAGCTCTTACGCTCATAGTTTTCTCATTAAAGAGAAGAAGAATCATAGAAATAAAGGAGTAAATATTACTTGGCCATTCAGATAATGTCATTTTCTGGTCACTATTTTTAAAAAATATTTTCTATAAACAGAAAACCTTTAGAAACCGTGAAATGTTTGTTTTCCTTCAGCATCTTCATAAACAATTCTTATCTATATTAGAGCTAATTAGTCCCATACTTAGAAAAAAACCTCTCTATGAAAACAGCTCTAGGCACTGGTTATGAATATGGGTAGATCTTTAATTATTATTCTTAAGTGCAAATATTTTTACTAGAAATTTCCAATTAACTGGCTACAGCAAGAAATTAAAAAGAAGCTCTTTTGTAGAAAGAAAGAAAAAAATTGAGACCAATGTGAATGGCCAATGTCTATGTGTCTCCAGTTGAAACCAGACTGAAATTACATTATCCAGGTTACATCTCAAGAGGTCCTGCTCTGAATTGTTTCCTTTTTGCCTTTTTAAATGATCTAAGAAGAATTTTTAAATGATCTAAGAAGAACCAGATTTTGCAAATGTTTTATGTAAAATGAATCAATATAACCTGCCAATATAGGATGTCATATTTTCAGAAGGTGATTGGGTAATTAGAACTTTTGTCATTTTATGCTAAAGCATAAAATTTAACAATTTATTTCCGATGAAGGGGATTTACTATTCTTCACAGACAGAAGATGAGGAAGACTTTGAAGAAGATGAGGGCAAAGACTCCCTGAAAAAAATTTATGAGCCACTGAGTATCTTTTACAGAGACAGCTATATAATATAGGCTATATAATATAGGTGAACAACAAAAGACATAAATCCCAAGCTTATCTAGAACAAATTCTCTGGCTCTCCATATTAGGATTTATTCTCAGGTTGGTATTCAATCAATTTAAGAGTACAGGAATTCCTACTAATATAGGCACCCAACCCAAGTACTGTCCCCTGTTGATGTCTCATATGAGCCCAAATTGAAAGGTTCAATATAAATTTGTCTTCTTAACTGGTTCTGTGCATAAAAATAAACTTTGTACATGCAAACAAATAAATTGTTCTCTTTCATCAATCCTTGGAAGAAAACAAAAGGAAAAAAAGTCAAACATCTAATAAACCCATTCCAAAAGGGATGAAGTTGTCTATCCCTTATGTCTGAGGTCATAAGAACGGGCAAATAGTTACCCAAGTATTCAAACCTTGGTTCAGTTTTTTGCCTGCCAAGAATTTATGTTTCTTTTAGAACTCACTGTATGAGATATTTGAAGTTTCTTTAGGAGATAACCAATTATTTTTTATATGTAGACTGCATTAAACCTTACACAGTCTGGATTGTGTTCTCCCTTATTTGAATTGCTCTGCTATGAGCTATGTTTAACAACTAGAAAGCTTTCAGAACTGTGAGAAAATAGAAATAACAAGAGGTGATCTAAGCCACTTTGTAAAGACAACATAAAAATGTTAGGATTTTCTAGAAATGTTTAGAGTGTCACAAAGTCTGGTAATAAAAATGAAAATAATTTTCCTTTGTTTGAGCTCTGTGGCCCATGTAAGACAGATTATACAGTAGAGCAAAAGGCTAAACTTCATTTTACTCAATCTCCTAACACAACAGTAATTTCTCAAGGTACTAAGTCAACATATCAGCTGAAAAACTATATGACATTGGACTCCAAATATGTGAGAATGTGTGAGGGCATTGATTTTGCTTTTATGAAAGTGAAATGAGTATTAATAATTTTCTTCCTTCTTCTGAGTGGACCACCCATATTACAGTAGTTCCAAGGGTTTTTTCCTATTCATAAACTCAGCTATATTCAGCTTCTCTTAATGGATACATTTGTAAAGACCATTATTCAGCCACAGTCTTAACCATGAATTAAAGCATACAAATAATTCATTGAAGCATTCTTCTGCCAACTCTCTGTTTTCATTCTGAAGTGTGTTTTCTCTACATACTTTTCATATGTCCTCTCTACAGGGCACAACCTGTCAATATGTCACACTGCTGCTAGATTTCATGAATTGACCCCACCAAATGCTTCTGAAAAACTTGTTGGGAAGTCCTCTGTTGCTTTGGGAGCACTGCATTCCCATGAATCTGATCGGGATTCCAGTCCAGCTTCTGTTCTTTTCTTGTACAAAACTGCTTTTCATGCCTCTCAAGCAAAATCACTCCTTCCCACTGGAAGTGTTTTCAGTATTTGCTGTTAACAAACTCTGTGCCTGCCACTGCAATGACTGTAGGAATGTAACGAGCTTCTGGCATTGCATGGTGCCACCAGCCACTCTGTTAAGGGAACTGCTGCAAGCTGCTCAAGAAAACAACATGATTATGTCAGCGATTTTGTTTGCCTGTTAAAAAAAATCTAATCAGGCTCCTGAAGGAAACAAGTCTTCTTTGCAATGGAACATCAGCTAAACGAATGTCTGAACAAAGAGATATCCTTAATTATGTGTCACAATCTTATAACAATAGAGTCAAGTCATTCTGTAAACTGTTGTCAGTCCTTCATGGGTGTTGGCAGTAGCCAGCAGTAACACAAATAAAGTGGAAACCCGCTGAAGGCTCATAAAGAAGGAAGAGGTGCTGAAGAGTCTCCCTTGTGCTGTTGGTGTGTCCCTGAGTAAGGCAGTCAAAGCCCCAGCCAATGCAGCAGGACTGCTCAGTGAGGGACCCTGGCAGACTGGTTGGGAACAGGGCTCTCGGCTTCCCTGGAACACCAACAGATAAATCAGTGCTAAGGTTTGAGGAAATCTCCCAAACAAATGACCTTTTTCACATTACAAAAAATATTATTTAGGATTATTAAATAAATCCTTGACCAATCTGCTCTAAACAGAACATCTTGTTTTCAAATAATGCATATGTAGAAATTGTTAGTACTTCACACATTTCTAATACTTAAATACACCTAATGAATTAAAAATTGCTAAAATTCAGCATTAGTTTGTCTCCTATTCTTATCTCACCAAAAAACCCCCCAAAACAACAAAAAACAAAAAACCTTTTTTTGGAAATGGAAAATCATTTACTGTTGCAAATATTCTAAAAAATTATCTTTTTTCCTCTAGTGCAGATGAATTTTGCAAAGGAATATGCAAAAATTTAATATGAAAAAAGGTAATTTGAAAGTAATTCCTCACAAAAAAATGGGGCCCAGACAGTTTTGATCAGTGGAGGTAATATGATTAAACCATGAAAACATCACGAAGAATTAGTAGTCAAGGTGTTTTTGAAAAAACATACGAAAATACAATTTTTTTACAGCTCCAGAAATACATGAAAAAGTAGGAAAAAAAGAGAACTTTGAAATATTTAATACTCCACTTACTGTTGTTCTATTATAAACTTGTCCTTTTTCTTTTCACATTTTGCTACAACTCTCTTTCAGATATCAGATATTTTTCTGACTCTTCTCTATTCTACAGGAATCTTCCTCAGAGCCCCGAAATCCACTAAAGGTCAAGCTTGTTGTCTTCTAATTCATACAGAGGGTGACAGAAATATTGCTAAAACTCCATCTTTTGAAGATCATATCTGAAGTAAATAGATATGAAAGAGATATTCTTCCTCAGCAGGAGAATGAAAGAACATGTTTAAAATATTGGAAAGCTGATTCAATCTCTAACATCAGAGAATGAATCTCATTATAACCTGACATTATTTTGTCGGGTTTCTCATTAAGGAAAACTTATGTCACATAAGAACATATACAAAGCAGCAAAATGTTAAACAGTCAGGATCAGAATCACTAATTAGGTAAGATATACATATATTTCTCTAAAGTACAGGAAACTAGAGTTAAATTATCATCAGATAATTCCTTTTATATGAGATAGTTCCCTCTGATTCCACATGTGGCAGATTGAGGCCATCTACCTGCTGTTTAGGAAAAGATCCAAATTTAAGGGAAAAAAAAAGGATTTATGTTTGGCTTTTTTTTTTTTTTTTTTTTTTTTTTTTTTTTTTTTTTTTTTTTGTATTTCAGCAGCTAAGAACATTTCATCACTGCTAGAGTAAGATTTACATGAGGGCTAACTCTTCCCACTGAGTTTTCAGGGACCGTCCCAAAGAGCTCCTGGAGAAGCACAAAATCATTCTCCTTTTGCCTATAATTTGATAAGGAAGGAACCACTATTAAGGCAGGAGCATTTTATTTTAGGAATCATATTCTACCTCTTGGCAGTTACTAAAATGAATCTTAACACAATGAATGTACTGAAGAGAGAGGAAACAAGAATTTCATGCATATTTTAAAAATTAAGTGACAGTTCAAATTTTAATGTCTAAAACTTAGTTTAATATCTTTCGACCATGTTATTAGATCAAGGCGCAAAGAGAAAATAACAGGGAAAATTAACCCTTACCACTCTGATCATAGTTTGATCTAAACTGAACTGTAGTTTGGAGACTTATGGTTTGTAGTGCTTAATTTGGGGATTATCACAACATTATTCTTAACATTTTGCAGTAAAATTAATAGTGCACATTCATTTTTAAAGAAAGCTTTTGGTAGGAACTCTCAGTAAGATATACATTGTTCTGCATCACATATATCTCTATATAAAATACATATATTTTATAGTTGCTTGGGAGAGAAAACATGTATTTTCTTCTCCCTTTCATTTTTATCTTTCATTCATCTTTCTTTTTTCTTTTCATCTTTCAGTTTCCTTTTTTTTCCAATCTAATCAGTAATTATTTAAAATTAATTGACAGACTAGTGAGGGGAGACTAACTTTCTCTTTGTGAAACATAGTTGCTATGCAGGCTGAAATAAGATAGGCATAGAACACCTATTTCACACCATACTGTAGTAGTCAGTGTTCTCCACATAATTAGAAAGTAATTAGCTTGAAGCATGAAACATGAGCACTGCTACTGCCATGGATTTGTAATATGGATTTACTTTGTTTATTTTTTTATTACTTCTTCCTTGTAATTAACTTAAAGGTGATGGACACATCTATAAATACAAAACAGGAAATTGACAATGACAGTGATTAGCAATTCAAGACATTCAAAATGGTCTTGCTTGATTTCTGAAGGTGTTTTTATGCTTATTTTCTTTATTCCTTGATAATAATAAGGATAATAATATCCTTTCTGCATCCGGAAACCTGTGATTTCTCTTTGTTAATTTCATTTGGAGCTGCCCCTGTAACCAAAGTCATATTAAGAAATCAAAGGGCATACTGTGCTCCTCTTTCTGTGCTTTTCTTTCTGTGAGGGCTTGACCTCTTTAGTGAATTTAGGCTGAGAAAAGCTTCATTTCTTTCCAGGTGTGTTCCTCAGGTAAAGTTTTCTTCCTACCCATCACACTTACTTGCTCCTAGCCTTGGAGAAATATCTTTCTTATCTGAGATAACTCCTGCTGTTGCTTATGCTGTTAAATCTCATAGCTTCACTGTATAGGCATAGATGTGAAATGACTGATTCCAAAGTATTTATTCTTCTCAGTGTTCTTTGTCTGGGCATTTTTGTGAAACAAATGAGTAGTGAGATTCTAGCATTAAGAATAGCACTCAGGCTGAATTTCCCAATCTGATCTTTATCAGGTCAGAATGAAGTTTAAGCTTTTCATCCCTTCCTGAGCTATTTATGTTATTTTGAAAGATCCAAATACATACATTTCATCCATATTTTACTCAGAATCAGTTTTCTTTTTGAATGCTTGGAGTACTATTTCCCCCTCCCCTTGAAATGGTTTGGATTTTCTTTTGAATATCCTTTTATCTCTTACTTCATGTCTTACATGGAAAATCTTTTGATCTATTTTCAAGTTCATTCTAGGACAATAGCACTGCTCAGAGAGAAGCATGAGTTTTTAAGGAGCTCATTCATTTTTCTGTAATGTTACGTATGAATATAATGTACATATATCAAATGCATTTGCATATAAAATATATACCCATGTATAAAGTGAAGGGCATCTGTGTATATACCAGCATATAGATATGCGTTTTCATGAATATAAAGTTATATGGTTTGTATTTTAGACATATTTAAAAACAAAGTGGAATTGCTTTTAAGAGATTTTTGAATGCTCCTGCAGATAGAACCAAGCTTGCATAAATGCATAGATAGAAAATTAATCCTGCCTTGAAAACACTGCATGTTATCCAAAATACAGTAACTCCTACCCATGTAATTTCTTCTTCCACTTGAGATTTAGATAACTATTTCTTGGAGTACAATTATTTTTCCTCCGTTTCAAAGAAAAATACAGCTCATTAGTCTAATGCTACGTTGAAGCCCACTTCAACCCTCCATTTACGCTGGCTGATAAAAGCTGAAGTAGTATTGAACAGTTTACTGCATAGTTCAGATATGATATTTGGGTAACTTCATATTTATTGGAGAAGTTATTAAAGAAAATATGGTGACACAGGCTATAAATTCCTGAACCAAAAGAATATATCACGGACAGTTGATATTTGAGATAAGATATGTACTGAAATCAATTCCAACAACAGAAGTCTTCAACCTTTACACATCAGTAAACAGGAAAAGGTCAAGTATGGCTTTTAGAAACACCTCAAACATATTCAGCTCTAAATTCTTCTTGTTTATCTTCTAAATCTAAATTCCTTTGTGAAATTACAAATAATAATTCTTCTAGCTAAAATAATAATGGTAATAAAATCAGTCTATGTTGCTGTTCAATACAAGAATATTCCTGCCACTTCCCTAAGAAGTTAAACTTCTCAGTTTATTTTTACAGAATTACAGAATGTTTTTCTGTGTGTATTCTGTGTAGTCTACAAAGTACCAGCAAATGCAAGGTGTATAATGGCTTAGACATTGTTATTTGGAGAATACACTCATGAAAAAGCAGCCAGAGAAGTGGTCTTTGAATGACCTGTGCCCACCCTTGAGGAGCTGGAAGTTCAACATGGATGGGTGCAACGTTCTGCAACAACACGTTGCACTCAGGTCAGGGAAATTGCTTGTCCTCATTTCTGCTGGGATAGAATTAATTTTCTGCTTAGGAGCTGGTACAGTGCTGTAGCTTTTGTATTTAGTATGAGAATAATATGAGAAACTGATTTTTTGTCTGTTCCTAGAGAGTGTTTGTCCTAAATCAAGGGCTTTTCAATTCACCATGCTCTGCCAGTGAGGAATTGCACACAAAGGTAGGAGGGACCAGGGTCAGTACAGGAGACATGAATGGGCCAAAGGGACATTCAATACCATGGAATGTCATGCTCAGCAAATAAACTGGGGCAGTTTACCAGAAGGGGTTGACTGCTCCTTGGGAATGATCTGGGAATTGGTTGGTTGGTGAGCAGTTGTATCATCACTTGTTCCTCTTGGGTTCTGTTACTCTCTCTGCCTCTGTTAACTGCAATTATTATTCTTATAAACACTATTGTTAGCATATATATTAATATATTAGTGTTTAGTTCCTTTTTTGTTGTTGTTTTGTTTTCAAACAAATTTGTACAAAGCTCAAGTCCTTGTTTTTAATCACCTAAAGATGAATTTTATCCATATCGTCCACTTCCACGTAGAAGATGTTTCACCAGTAGGATGTGAGCAAATTGAGTATCTACTCTGCAGTCCTGGAAGATCTCTTACATTTAGGAGCCTTTGGAAATTCTTAAACCCCAAGCAAGTCTTTTAAAGCTAGAATTTGCCATCACAGGCAGTTCAGAAATTCCTTCATCTGCCCTTCTTCCATTCAACAGTAATGTTGAGGAAGAAAGATGCAAAATACATAGAATAGTCTAAAAACAAAAGGGCAGTTATAAAAGGAAAAAACCAACTTATGTAAAGAGATTCGCAATTAGAAAATGAAATGTCACTCAATTTCGTTTTTAGTTTTGTATCTGAATTTTGTATCATGATACATTAGAAATAAAGAAAATAAAATTAAAAATAAAGAAAAAATTCTTTTCCTTGCAGCATTGCCTTCAGAGTGAAATGAATTAAGGTCTGTGCTTGGTAAAGTTACCAAATGTAGCATTTGATTTTTTCACCTTATAGGATTAAGTAAAAAAATTTATGTAAAACTCACAGGAAAGACTATTATACAAGATATCCATTGGTCTCCCATCAAGAGAAGAGTTCCACAGACTTTTACCACAGAGCCTTAACAGGAATAATACAGAGATAAATACTATTAGATTCCCATTATCTACTAGCTATATACTTATTAAATGTAGTGAAGATAAAGCACTTGTGTGGATCAGTGCTCTTCAAATAGAGTTCAAAGACTTACCAGATAGAACATGCCTAGAGACCTTTATATGTTCACCATATAATCCGTTATCTCCCATAGTACACACCTGAATTCAAAGTCAGAATATGTCGTAATGTTCTTAGTGTTAGCAGTAGTGCTACACAGCATGATCAAAAGGGATTGGCATTAAAAACTGTATCTAAGATGACCTTCAGGGTTGGAAGGAATTAGTGAAGAGATAATGTCCACATTTCAAAAGGGTGTTGTCCACAGGTTCAACAACAAACACAGAACTACACACACACTGAATTTCCCTTACTACTGCTCTAATTATTATGCCCCAGCTTTTGTTCTGTGTGGACAGCTGGCTACCTCTTTTTCACCAAGACACTGTTGAATATGTAATATATACTGGCTGGAACCTCCCTAGGAAACTGGGTCTGATTCTTTGAATCTGTGAAGTTTTCAGCCTGTTAGCTGCTGATTTTTTCTTCCCTTGGGAAAATTTCTTGTCTCAAGGACAAATCCATGTAAATAGTTGTGGTACTTCTAAGTTTTCATAACAACTCTCTCACAGGTGTTGTTTCCATTATTTAACCAACAAAGAGAAGTGTTGTCTTTACTGACCAATCATAAGGTTCCTTAGTGCAGCATGTTATAAAAAGGCTATGTGAAACTATAAATAAAGCCTTTCTGATCTTTTTTTTCTACCTGGAGTCAGGCTCTTCATTTCCATGCCCAACAGAAACAGGAAACTGCCCTCAAGGATAAAGGAGCAGAACAGAGCTGGCAGGTATTTTAAATACATTTTTTAAGACCTTGGGAACTCTTTGATTACCCCATGTAAGAAATCAGGTAGAGAATGCAAGAGACCAGCATGGTTAACCCCCTGGACAAGCTAAAGTATAAGAAGGAAATGCACAGACAAGGGAACGAGAGATACATGCTCTAGGAAAAATACTGAGGCTCTGTGCAATTATGTAGGGATAGGATCAGCAAAGCTAAGAATAAGTTGAAGTGGAATTTAGCAAAAAAAGTGAAGATTTATAAGATGTATTTCTGCAAATATATTTCTCAGTAAAGGAAGATGCATTTTTCATTATAATTAGGACAGGAGAACTAGGGAAAACAAACATGGGGAAGACTTTTTTGCCTGTTTTGCCTGGCAATCTGTCTTCTCTTAAATACTTTAACCTCAAAGCAGGGGCTGGGGAAACAAAGACATTGAGGAAGATCAGATTTGAGACCACCTGAGGAACCTGGACATACAAAAGACCATGTGACCCAATAAGATGAAATATTTAAAGCAGTCCTCTAAACTGATGAACAAATTATTCAGCCACTTTACTGATGAATCTTTCTGCATTGTTTCAGTGGCAGAAGTTAGCTTCTGGCACTTTCAGAAGTCTTCATATAATAGCATCTGTTTTAATCTCTGGCATTTAGTTTCCTAGCAATTTCAGTGAATACCTCTTTAAAAGTTTGCAGGTAATAATTCTGAATAAAATGAAAAGTTACGATTCACCACTGTCTGTGTTCCTTGTCCATTACTGCTCATTGTAATAAAAGGGATGAAACAAAGTCTTCTTTCAGCTCCCTCTAATGGCAAAAGACCTTTAGAAGGAGATCTGCATGTAAGTTGGCAATAATTTTGAGAGAAGTACCCAAGAAATGATATATTATACATGGTGAACCTGAAAGAACACAAGTGATGATATATTATAAAGTTTATTAGGTAAGTGTAAACATCCCTGTTTATAAAAATTTGAGAGCACCAGTATTGTTGGCACTCTAATATTCTCCTCCAGGACAGATTTCCTCAGCTCCCACCGTTTTAGCATATTTTTGATCTCTTCAGAAGTTAACCTTATCCTACAGATCACATCACTGTTCTTTAAGAGTTCCTGAGAATTTGCCATCACATCATCTGGTCACACTGCCATGACTTGGGAGCCCATGCTGGAAATCCTCTGCTGCAATTGAGATCCATTAAATAAACAAAGCAAAGCATATATGTATGGTCCTACCTGTCATTTGTTAAAGAGACACATTCTCTCTGTGACTTTAAATGTCAGTGCTTGATGTAGTGATTTACCTAACTTCATATTTTTATTCTAGTCATACTAGGCCACTTGCTCACAACTCTGCATTAACTGAGTCTTTGATGTCTGTTTTAAGTTATTAAGATTTGTTTGTTGTGAACAAGTCATGTTCTTGACAGTTCTTTTCCCTTTCCTTCCTTAATATAGTACCATCTGTATTTATGAATGTACTCTGGAACACTTATTCACTTTAAGTACAGAAAACCATGGCATAATTATATTTGTAGATTAACTAGAGTAGATTCTGCTACTATTTCTTCTCTGTTCAGGGTGATAAAATACAGAACAGGCAGAACAGGCAAAATGTAAAATTTAGACATTTTTCTGCAATAAAATAGTTTGTGTTTTTATTTTGTCTTTCTGTTCTTCTCAGAGCATTTACTTGCTGGCTATTTTAAAGTTACCAGTTAATTACAATTTAATTTCAAATATATATTTATACACACACACACACATATATATTAGAATAATTACCCTTTTATTTTATCTATCACAAAGATATCTATATAGATATATAGTTATAATGCCATTATGCCATATATTTTAATTTCAATAAATAATTGTTGCAAATAAACTTTCAATGCACAAAAAATGCACATTGCACAATGGACATAATTTGACAAATAGCACATCTTTTTAAAATGGTTTATAATATCATCATACTTACATCTGTTGTTTTCTAATTGACCATAGGATTTTAAAGACTTATTAATAATGAATAGTAGGCAGTAGCCTATTTTCACTGCACATACTGCATGATCAGTGGGTGCCACAAGTTCTAATCAAAATGTGATTCTTTTATTTGAAAAAATGAGGGGCAGGGTGTTTGTGAGAATAAGATGGGAGATTCGTTTAAGGCAAATTCAAAAGTGATGTAAAGAAACTTAATTTTAGAGGAAGTTTCTCCACATTTAACATTGCACCACTCTTCTCTAAATATTTATTCACATAAATCCCAAGTAATTCAGGCTAAAAATACTTGAGAGAATTCTTAACAGATGACACAAACAGAATAGAACTTCCTGGTTTTAAATATTTTTTGAAGAATGGAATAGAGCAAGTATTATGAAAAAATATTCTGGGTAAATTATGTATAAATAGCAAAAGACATGCATTTATGTACTACTTTTTTTCAGTATGTTTCAAAAACAAATGCATCTCTGGACATAAAGTCCAATTAAAATGTTACGGAATCATGGGGTGAAGCTTACCCTAAAGCATTTCCCTGACAAAGAAGACTTTGACTACGTCTGACCAGCTCTAACGGACTAGATTAATGTAGATCATCTGGAAAAAAAGACACATCAGAAAAAACGTGCAATACAAAACCTCACACATTGGTAATAAATTTGAGAAGGAAAATTGGAGGATGACAAAAAGCCAGCTGACAACTGCTCTTTGGCTTTTGATACAGAGCAAGTCAAAGAGATTGTCCTGAGGCTACATGACTAGAAAAGCCTTTTCAGGCTTAGGTTGTAAGTCTAATATAGGAAGCCAAATAAATTTTTAAAAAACAGTCTTTGTGGGGGACTGAAGGGGGAAGTTCCCCACCAAAACTTGAGGAGACGCTGAGTAACGCAGTTTTCACCAATACGGTTATCATGCGTTCTGGTTTATTACTTGTAAGATGGCTGTTTTTATACAGTTTAATATCGTTTTTCCATTTCCTCATTGGTGTTCAGCACTCAGGAATGTAACTAAACATTATTTACCTTTCACACTTAAGGTGGCTAAAGTGCTCAACCCAGCAGCAATCCCAAACACCTGCTAATTAACTTACTATCTCTTGGCATTCCTTAACATAATTTCTAACTGCGCCACAGGTCCAGGCCTGCACTCAGACCTGTCCCTGGGCCTAACCTAAAGGCCTCAAGCCCACTGCCTGGCCTATTAACTCAGGCTGGGCTGACCAACCTCACTCAGGAGCAGATCATGTCCCTGCTCCCTCAGAAATTCCACTACAGGGGACCGAACTATGTCCCTGTATGTTGACAGTGAAGTTGGCAGAGTTTGTAGTGGAAACATTACAATAAGATGCTGGACTCCCAGATGGGCCAGGCACATCCAGTGGTGAAAGTGAGCTCCTTGTTGTCCAGGGCCCATGTGGTGGGGAAGGGAAAGAGGCCATGTGTGATCTGTGTGGTGTAGAGTAGAAATTCTGACCTATGAATATAGATCTCCGTCAAAGAGGAATAACCTAGTGAGAAAGACAAGACCAGGGAATAAAGACAGAAGGGGCAAGGAAATATGATGAGAAGATGTTTCACATTTTACTTGAGAGCCATCATTTTTGTGTGCAAGTACCTACAATTCAAAATTAATGTTTCTTACCTTAATTGAATATCTTTTCACTCGACCATACCAGTTTATCTTAACCATTAACATCTTGATAATACTTACTCTGTTTCTAATTTTACCCCAGAGAAATTTCATTGACTCCAGTTTGATATATGAAGGGATGACAAAGATGGAACTCTGTTTGAGTTCCATTGTAATAGAATGAAGAAAACTATGTTATATTCTTTTGATATAGTCCATTCTGTTGCAGCTTTAGGAAATAGATGTTGTAAAAATACTGTCTCTTTTCCATTTTTTAATGTCGAGCTTAACATAAACCTTTGTATTGCTATAAATGCTTCAATCACTTATAAATTCCTTATTCCTAAAATATTTGATATTAAGCATAAATTGTGCCCTCCACAATTTGAATTTCTTACTAATTTACTTTTTCAAATTTTTGACCCTAGTAGAAAAGGCTATTGTTTTTAGTGAGACTGTGCATATGTGACTTGTTTTTGACATGGAGAATGGCATTTTGTCTACTTGTTTCACAGAATTCATTAAATGGATGACTAATTTCAAGCTCCTTATAGTAGTGATACCCAGAAAAAGGTTTGATTCCAGTGCTCTGATTGGTGAGTTTCATTGTTTCTGCTGAACAATTAGTAAACCTTAGCTATTCCATGATCAGTGAGCAATGTAGATGCCCACAAGGTAAGAGGAAAATATGTATGCCTCAAACACAGATAGCCAGATAGCTGTGGAGCTAGCCAGGATTGTTGGCAAGAACCCACTGTGACAATGAACTGGAAGTGGCTGGAGAAGAAGGCAGTATACAGGTAGGACATTCCTTTTCTGTGATGTCTAACATCCTTTTTTCTGTCTCCTGGAGACAAGCAAAACATGGTGCAATGGAACCACAGGAATGAGTCAAAAAGCCACCATGGACGGTCTGCCAAAAGAGCTAACATGTAGAGGGAGGATCATGACCCCTGAAGCCTCCAACCCCCTTCCCAAAGGGTCTAAAAGAATTATTTGTGCTTTATGCTAATTTGCATAATGAGAATTTTATCTCCTGGACACGGCCATAAAGCCTGGGCATATATCCCAGGACCCTCAACTCCACATCATCTGGATCAGCATTGGAGCCAGGACTGATGAACTTCCCTTTCTTCCTCTTCCTCTTTTTCTAATCTCTCTCCCTTCTCTTCCACCCTTTTCCAAAACCCATTGCTGTGTGCTTATACTATAAGAAAAGGGAATATCTTATCTCAATTTCCATGTCAAATGTTTAATTTACTAATAAAACTCCGTAAGTTTTTGCAGACCCTCTGACTGTTTCTGTTCTTTCTAAACTACAAACACCTATGCAACTGTGTATCCCTTTCCACTTTTAGGATGGGATGCTGCAAGTAATAATTCAACAATAAAAGTAAAAATCTTTTTCTAATAAGAGGGAAATAAAAGTAAAACAACAAATATAAAGAGCAGCATGTGACTTTGACTATGATATAACCCAAATGTAGCACTAAATATACTGCAGATTTTTATGATTGATAAATGCTTTTTCACTATTTTTTCTTTGTTAATTTTTCACGACTCACATGAAGTGGGACAGAGATAGGAGCAGCGGAGCCACCCGTTGTGTGTACAGGGCACAATATACCACTGATAGTTTTATAGAAGAGGAGTGAAGTTTTCTCCTTTAGCATCTTGTCCTATCACAGCACTATTGGAGGAATAACAACTTTTTTTCTCTGTAACTTCTATTGGACTTATTATGGTAATTTCGGGCACTGTCAATGAAGGACTGTGGGTGTGGTTCTGAATGCAATCACTAATTTGCTAGCCACTGTTACCTTGGGCAGGGTGATTAGGAGGAGGAAGAGACCATGGATTGTGAGGGTTCCACTTCCACATCCTATTTCTCTATTATTTTGTGCTGTATCCATGAGTTGGGCAGATGAAAAAGTATTTTATAAGTGACTTTGAAATTTCAGGGCAGATGAAATGCAGCTTCTTTCCCCAGTTATTTATCTTACACAAAACCTGGTTTTGACTGGGATAATTTTCTTCCTAGTAGCTTGTAAAGTGCTGGATTTTTTTGCTTTATTATGAGAATAATGTTGACAACACACTGATATTTTGGCTGTTGATGAACAATGTCAAGGACATTTCAGTTTCCCATGTTCTGTCTTTGAGGAGCTGCACAAGGAGCCAGGAGGGACCACAGCTGAGACAGCCCAACCAAACTGGCCAAAGGGATATTTCATGCCATAGAATGTCACGCCGAATATATGAATCATATGTATGTGAGTGTTGGCTGGGAGGAGCTGCTCCAGAACAGACTGGGTGTCCTTTAGCAGGTGTGGAGCATCACTTGCCTTTTTTAGGTTTTAATCCTCCCTCTCTCACTGTCTCTCCCTGCTAGTCTCTCTCCATTGAAATTATTATTATGGGTAGTAGTAGTAGTATCAAGAATATATTTTATTTTGTTTCAATATTTATACTGTTCTTATTTCAACCCACAAGTCTTACTCATTTCCCCATTCTCCTCCCTAAACCACTGGGAGAGCTAGGGGTGGAAGTGAGAGAGTGGCTGCATGGCTCTTAGTTGGTGGCTGTGACAGCTTTGGTTGAGTGAAAGCTAATAGATTTGTTAATCTATGATTTCCTTAAGAAACAGCTTAAGATCAGCTTGTTGCTTTCTTTTCCACATTCTGCTCTTTAACTCTCCAGCTCTTTATAGCTATTGATATTTCATCTGTAGAAAAGATTGAAAAATTTTGTGAAATTGTTTGCACTGAAAGGCAGACATATAAGCTGGAGAATATGTATGCAAACCCTTTTTATCCTATACATAATAGTAAGAGATGCTTCAAAACAGGAAATTCAAAGTAGAAATAAATTCATGTTTCATTCATATAGCAGCATGATTAAACTCATTCTAACAGAAATTTGACATGACTGAAAATTTATTCAGATTTTAAAGGTATTATATAAATATCAAGGAAATCTATGACTGCAGAAATAAACTAAGACAATAATAATGTATGTAAATATTATAAAAACATCATGTCTCAAGGCTCTGAATAATCCTTCCTTTCAAGGTTAAAGTGTAGACAAGGAGAAGGCAGTTATGCAATAATTTCTACACCTTTCTTTAAAGCAATTATATACCTCAGTATTCAGAAACTAAATGGATCAGGCTGTTGTTACAGGGCAGCAGATCTATTCTAAAATTATCATGCCATGAATACATACAACTGAAATATGTCACCAACTATATTGCAGGATTTTCTTTCAGGTTTTTAGCAAGTGTCTTCTGCATCCCAATACCAAAGTGCAAGAGTCATTAGAACCGGTATTGCAGGAATACAGAAACACTATCCTTAAATGAATGCCATGCTTTCAGGAAGAAAAATTCCAAGGTTTTCAAACATTGTTGACAGAATTTTGTTGAGCAACAAGATTTTCAATAAGATCTTTAATACTGAGTATGCTAAATTTTGGGTTTAAACTATGTGTAGTATACATTCTTGATTTGATATTGTCATGATGTTTCTTCCCTACAAATTAAAAATAAAACCAAACAAAAAATTGCCCTACACTAAGAATCTTTGTTATTGCCTAGTTCCTTCTGATTTTCTCCCATACAGATTAATTGGAATGGTGGTATTCAGTTACATTTCTTCATATTGAAATTATGTGCCAGCAATGTATGTGAATGTTAAATACTAATGATCTTCTAATTGTCAGTAGAAATTGAATCAGTACTACCAAACTTGTACCTTAACTCTGCTAAAGGAGCAACTAGAGCATCTCAGATGGTACCTCTCAGATCCCATGCCACATCTGCCCATCCTGGGCCAATGCAGGTGACATTTTGTATCTGCAGAGCTGAATCCTATTCGTACTGACTGAAACATCTCATTGACCTCCATTCTCTTTCCTGGGGCATCACTTCTAGCATGTCAGCATCTTTTCTGGAACATGAAAGTCCAGGCAGTGGTTTGTAGAGTAGAACAGCAGGGCATTACAGAGCAAATCTTCACTTTGGGGTATGGATTTCTTGTGCTAAATGGAGGGGGAAAAAAAGAAAAGTAATATCAAATGTTAAGACTTAGGCATCAAAGTTCTTGCAGGTACAATAAACATAAACAAAATGGAATTTTTATCTGTTGTGCATCATATGACAAATGCCTTATGTTATTATTTTTTACTAGTATTTTATTTATATGAGATAAAATCTAGTCTTAGTCCACAGCCCACATTTCAAAAACCAGATATTTATACAAGTAGTTCCACTTTCTTTCCATTTCTCATATAGTTTACAGTTGCTAGACATGGGTAAGAATGGATTCATTACTTTCAGAAAAAGGAGTTTTAAATATAAGGCACAAAAAAATCATTCTGGGTTTAGGTTTGGGGTTTTTTTGTTTGTTTTTGTGGGGATTTTGTGTATGTTTTTGTTTGGTTTGGTTTGTCTATAAAACTGGGGTTTTTTAATATTATAGCTATTTCAAAATCTTCTTTATATCACTGATCTACCCTTTATATCCAGAAAATTTACTGGGTAAAAGAGCAACTTCAGTTATGAACACCTCTTGTGATAGTGCACTCAACATGTCAAAGTTAAAGATATATTTTCTGCCTATGAACAAGTAACCTTTTAATGTAACCACAAAACTACTGGATTTTCTGCCCTATATGTCTTGAGATTTCATTTGAATCTTACAAATTACTCTGACTCTGACCTTTTCATGCAAGATAAGTCAAATGTGGTGACATTATCAAGATCTCTATTTTATTATTTTTATATTCATAATTTCTTAACACTATAAAGAATATTTTGTCATCTTATTTCTTCAATTGCAATAAAGTTTCATTTTATTTGACTTTTCAAACAATTATTAAGACTCTACAAGGCATGTCTGTGAAGAAAATATATTTTAAATATTTTTTCAACTGTTTCATATTTCTACTTCACTATACAAACACAGTTCCCAAGTAACAGAGGCAAATTTGTTTTTTTAATTTGAATTTCACATATTGAATGATAGAGAAACAGTGCAAATCTCACTAATTTAATATCTTCCCACATAAATATTTTATTAGATGTGCTGTAAAAAAATGGAAGCTGATTTTTTTGTAATTTCATGACCTTCGTGACAGCTAACATTTTTAGGTGCCCTGATTTGTTAGAAAAAAGAACATTCGTATTATAGAAGAATATGAAGCAATTCCTAGAGAGACAAGAATGACTTGGGGCATCTGAAAGCCTGAAAAAACTTAGAACAGAAATATTTTGATTCAATTACGTATCACAGCAATTTTCAAGAGATTTCCAAGATAATATATATAAATAAAACTTGTTGGATGTCAGCATATGATGCTTTTTCTTTTCTCTTCCTTGAACATGTATGTAATATGTCCAATGTGAAGAGAGGTCACAAACTAGTTGTTCTTGTATGTCAAAGAAGCAGAGTGAAAAAGAAAATTCTTAGCTCAATTATAAATTAAAGTATTTTTATCAGTATTTTACATTTTTTTTGTCTGAGAAACAAATAGCAAGAAGGGAGGGATGAATTGATTTTTTGTTTAATATCAAGATTAGACAATCTGTATGCCATAATCTAATTTCATTTCAATTGCTGACCATGAAATTTTGTATGAAAGAAAATGAATGAAAGGTCATTATAATGTTCTCCCTATTGATACTCCCTATTTTTACTTTCTCTCACTCTTACTGTGTTTATTCAAATTCTAGTTTAAATCAAGTTTTATAGAATATTCTCCATAGATAAGAAAATGTATAGGGTTTTTTCCTACATTCATGAAGGATTTTTTGGCAAATGCAATTTCAGTTATGTAAGAACATTTCTAAAAAATTTTTTTCAAAGTTAGCTAAAAAGCAATAATTAACAATAAAAAATTAAGCTAAAAATTCATTTAATGCAAACATAACAGGTTTTGACCTCTGGTTTAACGCAATAACAAATATGATGAATAAAATTTAAAATAGTGAGATGTTTACATTTTGAATATACACTTTTATGCAATATACTTGACAGTTCTTTTTGATTAAAATCTCTCTTCTTTTGAAAGGCTACACTGTGCCATGCACACATAATGGGAGTGTGCATAAAGGAAATCCAAATCCCAAAGATTTGATCAGAGTTACGTGGTGAAGAGGCTGCACACACAACCTGTGCAGGATTGCAGGTTGGAGAAGAGGCAGGAAAGCCCTGTCTCCAGAGACACCTTGCCTGATGGCCATTTCACATCTCACATGGAATAGACAGTCAGTAGGACACCACCAAGGACACTGTGCCTTGTTCTCCAGTCGGGTAGCAAAAAGGTCTCCACCAATGGATTACAATTGAATTCTTGGCTGGCCAATGGTCTCCTGACAGTGAGCACACCTTGGGAGGAATTGTAGGGTACAAAAATGACTATTGCCCTTGCTGGAAGCTTTTTGTTTGCCCTTGCTTGCTCACTTACACATCTTCTTGCTGGATGATATTGAACACTTGGCTGGACACTGCTGACCACCTCTGAGTCTCCTGCTTAGCCTGTGTCCTGCCCTACCCCTTCATCTCCCTTGCCTGCTCCAGCTTTCACCTGTTCTGCCTCCCTCCCTGCCTGCTTCGTCCCCACCTGCCCTGTTCCTGTCTAGGCCACCTGCTTCCAACCCTGCTTCTCTGATCCAGCCCACCACTGTGATCCCTGCTGTGACCCTGTGCAGGGTTCTGCAACTCGTGTCTGCCTGCCTGTGGCCACAGGAGCTGTGCCTGTGCTGCTGTGCTTCTCTGGGCGCTGTGCAGGCTCCAGCAGGCAGCGTGCACACAACCCCTGTCAGCTGCATGTCCATGGCACTCCCCAACCTTCCCATGGTAATGCCTGCTTTTTCTCTCTGTCTCCCCTCTGTCTCCCCTCTGATGCTTTTTTTTTTTCCCTCCATTTCTGCCTTTCCTTTTCTTCTTTAGTTGGCTATGCACTTTTCATTACCAGTAAATGGTTCTCAGATACAATACTTGCCTCGTTTGGCTTAATTCTCCCCTAGAGCATCCTTTTTTAAAAGAACTTTCCACTCCCCTTTTTGGAATATGACTTATCTTTTACATTTCTTGCCCTTTAATAAATTTATTGTGGAGAGAGTGTGGTATTTGCTATAGCTTAACTTGGTGGAATATGTTGTGAAAATGCGCACTTCAATGTCTTTGATCATGCATTTTTTCTGGGCTTGTACCACATTTCTGACAACGTGTTTGATAACTGCTCTTTCATGCAGCAGGGTTACAAGCATTTTCCAGTGTTGACAATCCTTCACCTCAGGCTGATCTACCATCAGCTTCTTCTGTCATACTGCAAGGTTACGCCAAAGGCTAGTCACAGCACACGGAGAGACCCAGGGAGACAAAAAGAGCAGTGGTGGGCAGAGGAAGCCTTGTAATTTGTTCTGTGGCACCCAAATCAGCAACTCCTTAGTCTGTCAAAGTCTGAGCAGCTTCTTGCCTTGGTACAAAGCCCACTGAGGTGAGCAAACCTGCTGTCTCCAGAAAGCCTTGCAATCTGAAGAGTGCTACTGAAATAAGGGACATAGGGCATATTATGGTTGCGGGGGAAAAATACTTGGTAATTGTGC
This sequence comes from Cettia cetti, assembly GCA_013401135.1. Taxonomy (NCBI): domain Eukaryota; kingdom Metazoa; phylum Chordata; class Aves; order Passeriformes; family Sylviidae; genus Cettia; species Cettia cetti. The sequence continues at coordinate 37,200 of VZUI01086015.1, forward strand.
AAATGTTATTATGGAACAGTTCAAGGTTACCGTGGTCATTTGTGTAACATTGTGGAAGGCTTAGAGGAAAAGTCAAAAGGAAGAAAAAGAGGTCGAGATGGATCAGAGAGGAGCAAGTGTAGGAAATAGAGAGAAAAGTGGATGAATGTAGCTGACTACTGATGAAAGTAGTATGTAAAAAGAGGTGTCAGTAGATGTAAATGAACTGTCCCTGAACTAAAGCTGGCTTTACAGAAGCAGATTCAGAAACTGAATTCATCTCTGTTATGTCTGTTTATGCAATATTTGATACACTTCTAGTAAAATTGTTGATCAGTTACAAAATTAGCAGTTTTTCTATTGAATTTGAACTAAACAAATCTACCCTAAGAATGAAAAATGAAAGGAAAGAAAGTAGGTTCTTTCCTGTAACTTTTTTTTGGTGTGGAAATTTTTATACTCAGGAACAAATCTAATAAGAAATCACTTAAACTATTTTATGTTCCAGCAATGTTCTTACCCTACAGATTCAGGTTATCTGTCAAAAGAAAATTTGATGCTACTGAGTACTTCATATTCTCCCTAGCTGCTTCATGAATATTTTTTTTTTGTTATCTTTCAGTATTTTTTTAAATTTTTTGTATCTTTTCTGAGCCTTAAAAATCAAAATTCCTTCACAGCTATGACTCGCAGGAAACCTTACTCATAGAGAAAGACTCTTTAAAGTCAGTAAGGCTCCAAGAGGATCATCAACATATACATATATCTGCAAGTCTTGCTTCAAACTACTCTTCATATGCCTGGTAAGTATTATAAAAAATAGAAACTATTTTCTAGATATTTGACTTAACTATTAGCCCTATGTAAAAAAGACTACAAACACTCATTTGAAAGACATATTCTTTGCTTCCCTGCTCTGAATTTACAAGTTGCTGTGTATTTTTTTAATGTTGTCTCCTTTCTTCTCCTTGCACTGCCTTGTAATTCTGAGCTGTACTTGCACAAAATTCACCTATAACATATTCTGTCATTCAGTAAAAAAAGAAAAAGTGTAAGAGATAATAATCATTGCAATTCTTATAATAAATTTATATTTTATTGCATAAAAGTTCCTGCTAGTGGCTCAAACTTGTTACAGTTTACTCCTCTATCACAGAAAATATAGTTTACACTCTGTGAAATACTTGGCAAGAGAAGAGAAGATTAATGGACTCCAACCCTTCTGACTATCTCCTGACTTCCAGATCCCTCTAGAAAGGTTTGAGAAGCCAGAGGAAATCTCTGAAATGCTTCAGGATGTTTTTTCTCATTTGACTGACTCTGTTGCCTACTATAAAGAAAACATGTAGTGTTCAGTGCTCTTCAATTAAATGCTCTCTACTGAAACACAGAGGGAAAACATTCCCTTGCTGCTATTGTGCATATGTGCATTCCTTGAACATGGTTCTAGCTAATAGTGTAATTGCTAACCCTCACATCTAAATACCTCCATCTCACCCCCAAAGCAACTGACAGCAGAATTGTTAATTTTGAACTGCATCTGTTCTCGTAATATAAATAAAACATGACAAAAATAAGGCCACATGATTTTAAAGAATGTTAAAATATTGTTTTAGTGAGAAATGTTGTCTAGTTCTAGGGAAAAATGCATTAAGGCTGAGACATTATCAAGGTATGGAAAGACAGATATTAGATTTTTTTTACCATATAAATGACCTCAGTAGCTTTATTTTTCTCCCCAGGTGTATGAATTATCCTGAACTCATGCCAAAACTAACATTAACAAAATACAAGTAGTGTGCTAAATTAGTGATGGAGTTGACTCCATCTGTAGTAGACCTAAAAGCTGTGTAAATGCTGAATGAACAGAATTTCTTATTTTGAGAGTGGAAGCTATAAATTAACTATGGTGCTTCCTTCTGGGAATGAAAAGACGCTATAATATTTTCCCAGGGAGGGTATCTCTTAGGTGATAAAACAAACCTCTGTTTGTTTTTTTTTTTGAGTAGTCGTAGTAGTAGTAGTGAAAATTAGATGTTTCATTATTATTTATATTTTGTAATGAAAAAAGTAAAGAAATCTTTCCTTGAAATAAATGCTTTATTTCCTAAAAAAATATTTAGTCTGTTACACTTTAACTTAATATTCATTAATATTCATGTTTATTATGACCCCAATGATTTTACCTGTTATCAGGAAGATTAACAACTCAGACATTAGCCTTATTTACTATCTATGGATCTAATTAAATCTGGTGCAACTTTTCCAAGTAGATCTATAAAACTTGAATATGTTTGGAAGGTTTGGGTGGGGAAGAGGAAAAGGTAAAATTTTTATTTTATTCTCTATTACCTATCAATCTAATTTTACTCAGTAGAAAAAAAGAAGCATTTCTGACATACTTTAAAAGATGTAGCTGACCTATTTAACAAGAAATTGTCAACAACATGCTCATAAGGACAGATAAGATTAATGTCATCAACATAAATTTAAAATACCTCTTATCTTGAATATCTTATGTCATAAACTATTTTCTTTATATTAGGTTTTCTGTAGAAATCTCCTGAAATAAATATATTTATTTTAAAATTTGAGACAGTTCTCATTCATTAGATAAACTATAGCTAAACATGAGTACTTATTTATCACATCTACAAATGTCATAAAGTGGTTTATACTTATCCTAAAAAAAACCCTAACACCCAGGAACAAGTTCTTTGGTTACTCAGTCCATTATCATTTTTTTACTGTGGTGAATGGGTGGCATTTTCTGGCCCTTATCCACTGCTCTAAAACCAGGAGGCATAACACAGAACCACAGGATGGCTGAAGCTGTAAGGGAGCTATTAAGATGATTTAGTCCAAGACTCCTCTCCAGCTAGAGTTAGTGAGAGGAGGTTTGCCAGGATCATGCTCATTTAGATTTTGCATCCAAGAATGGAAGCTCCAGCACCTCTTAGGGTAACCTGTGCCAGTGCTCAATCACCCTCCGAGGAAGAAATAAGTATTCTCTGACATTCAAAGGAAATGTCCTGTGTTTCATTGTGTGCCCATTGCCTCTGGTTCTGACACTGGGCACTACTGAAAAGAATCTGGCTTACTTTTCTTCACCTCCCTACTGGGAATTCACATACATCAATAAGACAAATCCCACCCATTGAAACTTTTTCTTTTCTCCAGACAAGAGTTTCAGTTGTCTCAGCCTCCCCTCATGTGAAAGATGCTCCAGTGCTTAGTCATCATTGTGGCCCTAATTTCACTGACTTCCTATGGACTCATTGCAAAATACTTCAATTGATTTTTTTACCCTTTTCTTCTGTTCTTGTCGTGGGCCTTCAATTAAATTCCTCAGTACTTATTTCTTTCAGGATTTTTTCTGGTCAGTTACACAGCTTGAAATAGAAAGGAATAATAATCTAGCAATATAAAGCAAAATATTTTGTTCATGAAGTTGAAAAGTCTCACTGGACAGTCAATTGCAAAGTCACTTTGGGGTGTTGCAGCCTTTGAGCTTCACTCTGATAAGAAGGCAGCAGCAGCACTTTTAAGGCAATTGTGGAAAGATATAACAGTGATTAATAACATATAAGATTTTGTAATTTGTGAATTCAAATCATGCTGAATTTTAGTCACTTGTTGATGAAGTTGGGAGAACTTACTATACTTAATCCAGTTACATGACTTATGACAAGGCAGTAATTTTTATTTTGCTTGCTTTTATCCCAGTCTGTGCAAGTGACCGTTATGATAAGTAGTGCTGGGTTTGAAATCCTAATTGTATTTTTGCTTTCTTATAGTTATGACTGCATACACCCTGTTTAACTTTCCTTTGCATTTATTTCCTCAAAATCAAGCAGACAGCTTTTTAGCATTATGCATATTAGCACTTTCATACAGGACTATGATAAAAAAGAAAATAGTAAAGCCTGCTAAACATAAGTTTCCTTTGATTTTTCCTCTCTTTTTCCAGTAGGAATATGGTCTCTGTTTTTATTTCTATGCCTTCAACAATATTTCCGTCAATCCCATGTTGTCCTAAAGTCCTTATGAACGTCATGCAAATATCTACGTGGGCAGTTCTTGAAAGGCAAACAACTTAACAAAGTGAGCTTTTATCAAAGCATTAAGCTGTTAATAAATGAAGAATGTTTATCCTCAGAAGAGCTTCAAAGAGTGTTTTGATGAAGATGAGCTTTCTTTCTCTCTCGCAGCTGTCCTTGCTTGCGGATGGGAGCTGGCAGGCCAGATCAGGCCTGCTGCCAGTGAAGAATAAGTAGGAGGAGGTGGGCAAGGTTTCAGTGCAGGTGTTCCTTTAGAGCTTGCTGTTTGATTACATCCTAAACTGTGCCTGTGAAAGTGAGGCTGCTTTGTTCTTTTATGTTTGCACTGTGCTATTTTTAAACATGATAAAACCCCCCAAAAATTTGCATTTTTTTTAAGTTACGAATTAGAAAAGAAAAATCCAAGTGAACACAGACACTGACCAGTAATAATATATAACAGATCCAATGAGTTTTCTACTTTTTCAGTTATGCTGCTAAAGAAATTATTTTCTTTAAATTGAAAATAATAATACTGAATGAGGAGATTCATCTGCAAACATAACTAAATAAAGATGGACAGAAAGACATTAAGTTTAAAACCACAATTCTCATAGAAGTGCAGAACAATAATCTTAATAGTTCTATGTTGATAGGAGTTTTTCAACACATAGGTGTTAACATCCCTAATAAGAAACTGAATGTGTTATTCTGCAGTGTCTGCTCTTTCAGATTTTGTTATGAATATAGCTCCTGAAATGAGGTCTCCATTCTTTTTTTTTTTTTTTTTTTTTTTTTTTTTTTTTATGGTGTTGGTGTTGTTATTATTTTGTTTGCTGGTGATTAATGCTTTTGCCCTTTGTCCCACCCACTTAACACATCTATTTCAATCTGGCTGAAATTCCAAGGCAAACCTTTGGAAAAACATTTTCAAGCTTGAATAATAATCATTCCCTTTGTTATTTATAGATTTGATAGACAGAAAAGAAAGCATGGCCTGAATATATCACACATAAGGACTTAGATCTATAATAAATCCAGTTGACAAAAAAATCTTATTAACTCCACAAACTGTATCACAACATCTACATAAAATAATGTTTTATATTAGATATTTAAAATCTGAATGTTTGGAAATACTGAATAACATCACAAAATGCACAAAATGAAATCCAAAATATAGCACCAGGATTATTATGAACATTACAGTATGCATCTGGATGTCTCATTTTCTAGCTTTGTTTTCTCATTGTGGTGCCAAATGAGTTTACAGAGAGCGGAAAGTGGTCATGCCCCTAAAACTGCATTTTGGTCTGCTGTGATGAGATACCTGCATAGCATAAACATAGGTATTGCCCTCTCTTTATTTTTTTTCTCTGTTTTTTAGTGAGCAGGGACAGAAAAAAACCCATACTTGTAATACCTAGAATGGATTTAAGTAGTTATTCTACTTGATAGTAACTTGTTCTTTAGTATATTGTAAAATCATAAGGCTGAGAAGAAAATTCGTGTAGGATGACTTTTATCCTTTCCTTTTTGTCTGGGAATATTTTTTGTTCAATATGTTTGTTTCCATTCTTTCTGGTAATAAATTTTGAATCTAAAATACTTGAAGTAAAACCAAAAGACGTGAAAATTAAGATCCATAAAGTTGAAAGCAAAAGTTTTCAATTTTCAGGCAGTGGACAGACAAAAGGGGGAAAAGTTCAGTATCTAATTCAGTACCATGAGACTCAATACTGCATTTCCCAGTGTCAGAATATATCCTAACTTTAGGATATCTGGAACTAACTTAACTCTGTATAGGCTAGCAAGTAGTCTTTAGGTAGGGACTGAAAACCAGATGTCATTATCCTGACAACAAAGTCTCTAATTCTATATTCTCAAAGCTAGCAAAGGTGCATGCTACAGTGCCTTACAAAATTATTCCCATTTTATGAGTAGGTACTAGAAAACGAAAAAGAGCTATTTGTTATACCTTGTGTGACCTATGCCTTCCATTAAAGAACAGGTGTGGCTGTTCTTAAGTACTCAAAAAAAAATTAAAGCTGTCATGGCAGAAGAGACTGAAAGAGGTCTTCCTTGAAACACTGCATCTTGTCCTAGAAAGTACATGAAGTGAAACTTCGTTTGGGGTCTCTCTCCAATTAATCTTTTATCTCTAGGAAAGTGTCAATAAGAATGATTTCATTAATTCACCTTGTTTCAGGAAGGCCTCTGTTTGCTTTTAAGTTTTGCCTTCACTATAGACAGCAAATCTTTCTAGTGATGGTTCATCTTCCCAAAACTACTTTCCATGCATATTTTTCACCATTTCTTTTTCAGGGAAGCTTTAATTTTTTTTTTAATTTTTTTTTATTATTATTATTACCAATTTGGTCATTAGATTATAGAAGTCAAATGATAGAATGAATGTCACTGACATATGCATCTGAAACCAGTAAAGGCAAAAAGGACCTTCCCTTCGGTGATATTTCTACACCTTTCTAGTCCGCATTTGTGCAGACAAATGTGATCTCCATGTTATTATGTAAAAAAAAAATTAAATTACTCCTCTTAAGATATGCTAAAGGCTTTTTTAGCTCTGGGTAAAAAGGATAATAACAAAAAAATAGAATGGAATTATAACAGAAATTATTTAAGAACAATGAATTAAATGAATTATGAACAGAATGCTAAAAATGTACTCTTCTGAGAAGTGTTTGTTTTTCAGTGTGACTATAATGCAAGTACTGTTTGTTATACTCTACATCATTTGCATCTATTAGCCTTAGTGATAGAGCTAAACAAGTTGATATTCTTTTTGAGAACCGACAAAAGGCAAGATCAAGGTTATGTGTTGACATGGTTATAGATTATAAACACCTCAGAAAAGAGAATTCAAATAATAGAAGAATCTTCAATATGAGAAATTCCAATGGCTGCAATATGAAACTATAAAATTTCAGATAGAAACTGAACACACACTACTTAAGAAGGAAAAGCAATGTAAGACAAATCTAAAGTTCCCTTCCAGTGATTACTGCAGTACAGTAAAATTTTAAATTACAACCATGGTCAAAAGTTAGAGGCACTTCCTTTCCATAATTGGAAATATGTGAATAATGATATTTTCACTATGAAAAAAATCTACCTGATCTGATAATTTTGTTTAATTGCCTGAAGATTTCTTTTTACTTTGTTTCTATTTTCAGAAAATGTACAGCAATGGGTAAAACAAATAGTTAGATTTAACTACTTTTAATAGATTTGATCTTGTTAAAAGCAAAAAATCCAGTAATTAAATCATTATTTTGAAATTTGAAAGGGCAGAAAGGTCAGGTAGAAACTGGGTTTTCTCAGTCAGAGTTGTGCTCTTGAGTATTCTGAAATGGGTTTCTCTTAGCCAAATTTCATTAATTAACAAAAAAATTTCAGTGGAAATATAGTAAGGGAAATATTAGGCCAGATTTTGTCCTGCCTTTACAGAGTTCAAAACTCTCTATTATGTTTTGTTCCATTAATGGAACAAAAAAGGAAACTGTGAGAAAATACATAAACCCTTTCATTATTGTTTAAATTTATTGGAAGGATCGACTGAACTGAAATGAAGCGAGGGAGGCTGCTGACCTGCTGGCTGGCAGACAGAACAGGGAGAAATGGGCAACAGAGCAAAGATCTCTGTTCAGACTCCTTAAAATCCACGGGCTTGCCTATATTTTATGAGCACCAGGAAGAAAGAAACACATTGAAAAGCCCAGCCACCCAAACATGCATATGATTCCCAAATTTCCTCTAACTCACTAGACGTAAAAATGTCATTTTTATTTTAATTACTGTTTCAGATGTGCAATGTATGTATTTAACAGTTTGTTCAAACATCACAACAGCCTTTTAAGGGTTATATTTTCCATTCTTCCTGCTTTGACTGCCCACCTTAAACTGGGCCAATTAAAGAGCCCTGCAGGTAGCTTTTTAGAGAGGCTTCCAGCTTGAAATTAAAGTGTCTTAGGAAAATGCAGCAGGAGGTGAGTAAGGTACAGAAGCAGCAGAGTGTCAGTAATAATGCGACCTTTAATAATACGTCTTATCTAAAATGTTAAATTCAGATGTTATGTGTTGAAGAATTCATACTTTATCTCTATTTTGTTGAAAGAATGCCTATCTAAGTTGTTTTTTTGGGTTTTTTTTCAAAAGTGTAGTAACTAAAGAAAGGAAGCTTAAAAATATACAATTCCAGGTTGTATAATCACAATGGACCACTAAGATATTTCTTCTCTCCTTATCTAATCTCTCTTAATGTCTTTAAATACACAGATCTTTGAGATCTTAAAAAAATTATATAAAGATAAAAGGAATACCCATTAGTGCCCTGAGGAAGAAAATGTGGCTGCCTCTCCTTTAGCTCTTATAAACCTGGCTGACAATTAACTATGCTCATTTTGGTTTAGAGTGCACCACAGTATAGTGGATGGTTTTTCAGTGTCTAGAGCAGTGCAGTGCAAAGACAGCAGTAAATTCTCCATGTCCTGAAATAAATCACCCTACTTTCAGAAAACTTGCAAGTGTTTATAGCTAAGCAATAGCTTTTCTTTTCTTTTCTGTTTATCTGCTGAAAAACTGACATCAATGATGAAAATGTTAGTATTTTACAGAATGCATCTGAATTACAATTTATACAGCATTGAAAAAAACTCACAGGGTTCTAAACTGAGGTCATTTGTATGTTCATGCCTTGTAGACTGACATCCTGATTAATTTATCATTCCCTTGACCATTGCATAATTTTCAACACGAATATAAAACATTGCAATACAACAGAAGACTGCATCAGATCTACATATTATATACATACTGTAGGAAATGTATTGCTGCATCTTAAATTATTAGCTAAGACTATTTTATTTTTTAAAGCATTAGCTAAGAGAACAAATGCATAGAAACAAACTGCACAGCTGGATGATCAGTGGCCAGCAGTAAAAGTCTCTAAATCTCAAAATAATTAATTAGTAGGATACAATTCTAATCTTACAGAGTAAAATTGTCTTTGATTTCCCTCCCTCTGTGCAGAGGGACTGCATAAGAGCTGGAAATCAGTGCCATTTAAGCCCTAATTTAACAGTTTAGATAGCATCTCAGTGGGAGACTTAGACTTTATGTTAGTTGTATTGGGGAGGTAGGATGACATACTTAATACACAGGTAAAGAAGATAAAATAACACTATTTGTTGAATTATTTAGTGGGAAGAGGTAACATAAATAGAGAAAAATACAAAAATGTCTCAGGAATTCTGGTGTATTTTAATGAACCTCGTCTTTTACCATATACAAAAAAGGGAAGCAACAGTTAAACTTCAAACAGCAGAAGTCGTTTGCTGAAGTATATTAATAAATTTCTTCTTTTCATCTCTAAACTATGGGAAGAATTATTTGCAATCTATTCTTAATAAAAAACATGGTCAATAAGCTTAATTTGCTTTGTTGCTAACTGCTCATGTACAGACTAATTTTTTTATTAGTATAAACTAAAACTAAGAAAATTTATTTTGATGGTAATGTATGCTCTTGATTGCTTCCACATTTGACACTCCTTCTGACTTTTGGTTAGAAGTCTGTATTCTAACAGAAATTGAGAGCTTGATTTTTTCTGGAAGAAAATAAGATATGAAGACAGAAATATGTGTTCCTTTCTCTCTGCCGTTTGAATGCAACTCTCAGCAATGCAACCAGTTTAAGAAGTAAGAGAGAAACATTGTGAGTAATTGGTAAATTCAGGATGTTACCAATATTATAAACAGATATAATGAATATACTTCCCTGTAAAAAGGGCACAAAAACATTCCACATCCTTTATTTATCTGTTTTGGTACATATTTTTAGGTGTCTTAAACTTTTTAAAAAACATAAAAACTCATGCACACTTTGTTTTTATATTTCCTATTAAAACCAGGATTTAGTTTTTCCAGTATTAAGGAAAAATTATCTTCTATGCTTAGCTTCTGAATGTTCTGAATACATGTCCTGACTTGGTCTGCGTAAATGTAATTTTAATTAGTTCCCTTAAATTTTTCACACCTGAAACTTTTAAAGCAAAAATGCATTGAAATATATATTTTGTTTCTTCTATCTAGGTCAGCTGTGTTAGTGTCTAGGGTGATAGCCCTCACTCCTGACTTGAAAACTAATGTAATGGGACAGAATTGATGGTTTCTTTTGTGACAGATCTCAGTGGTGCTCACGCTTTGCCTACTTTTACAGGGGGACATAGATAAGGAAGGAGATTTTTGTGGAAAAACAAAGCTGAAGCTTCACCTGGTTTCACCTGGATTCTGTGAGTCTTCACCTCAGCTCACTGATAGCCAGAGGTGAGCTCTTCATTGTATACCTGATTTCAGATAGTTTAGGGATAAAGATGAGAAACAGTTTTGCTTTGTCCAGTGTCTTCACTGACTTCTGGCATTGAAAAATCCTTATGTTCCTGGGATTAAAGTTATCCTGGGGACCAGTACTCACAGTACTATGCACATGAAGAGAGTCAAGATTACTCTTGATTCTCTCTGAAAATAAAGTGTGTGCCACTTTTTTCCTGTGATTCAGGCACCAAAGAAATGTCTTCATACAGAGATTGTTACCTCCCTGCTGCTGCTGATACGGCAGCATGTCCAAGAAAAGTCCATTTCCTTCCTGTCTGTGCTGCATCATTGAGCATAGGCACTGCTGAGGTCAGATTGCAGGCAGCACCTCCAAGTATCAGCTGTGGGGCAGTGAAGGGTCTAGGAGATGATCCCAGGAACCTAAGGAGAAAAGCAGCAGGCATCGGACGAGATAATGTGAGTGACCCATCTCTTCCTACTCACATTCAAAAGGGTGGAAGTGGAGACAGGTGCTAAGGAGATAAAAATTTTATCTAGCAACGCAGAATAAGGTGAATTATTGTCAACAACAGCAAAGAATGGCAGCCCAAAACTTTAATCCTTTAACTAGTCTTATCCTTTTCAATGTGAGATAAAAATAAACGATAACTACTTGAATAATTTACAAGTGGTTATCTCTGAGGCCTGTGGATGAGGATAGTTAACTATTCTTGTAACCTGAAGATATGTCCTAACAGCACAGGATATACTAGAATATTTAAGCAGAAAACAGTGAAAAGGAGGTATATTCCTTGTATTGCACCAGATATAGAGAGAAGACAAGTGAAGATTGATTGTGTACAACCCATTATTTTGGGAAATGCTGCTGCATAAAGAGTTGGGGAAGCAGACTACATTTGATTGCCTCCACATAGGCTCCAGAGCCACTTGGGAGAACTTAAACATCCAAAGTGCTCACATTGAATATGAATAAAAGATTTAGCACCTGTGGGATACCCAGGTTCTTCTGAAATGAATGTGAACGCCTATATGTACGGTAACTGAATCCTGCACTGTATTCTGAAGTGAAAACTATTCACAAGCTGGAACAGAAGTCAAATAATTTCATTAGATTAGCTTGAAATTAGATTTACTTAAAAACTCTATATTTTGATGATTTGAGTGTTGTGCTTTGTTAGTTAGTTTCTTTTGTTTTGTAAACTCCTTCCAGAAAACCCTCAAAACCAAACCGAAAAATAGATGTAGAATTTATAGGTGTGCAATAGTGCTGTGGTCTTACATCGACAAGAGTGTGTTTCCACTCACCACTGAAAGAGCAGCTGAATGTCACAGTTGGGTTTTCAATAGATTTTCTTGACAGATTAGTCAACTATTTCCAGTTTCAGATTTGAGTACATTCATACAAAGTTTAAATAACAAATCCACCTCCATCTCCCTCTGGCCCAATACTTTGGATTAAGGATTAAATGTAAAAGCATTAGTTATGTTTGATTCAAAATTTCAGATAATGTGTATAGCACATTCTCAGAGTACCATTTTTAGCAGAAATTGTGAACACTTGTTTTTTAAATCTCCTCTCTCACAATTATTAAGTATTTCTACCTACATTCAGGCGGATGCTTCTGAACAATCAATTAAGGTTTAATTTCTTTTCCTTCTTTTTTTCTGCAGAAATCCTTATTAAAAATTTGAGGTTTTAATCTCTCTGCTTGACAACTCAGATTTTTTTAACTACACTTTCTGAATAAAATGAGCTTCAGCATGCATGTGAATTTTTATTCGTAGCTTAGACCATCTTTCTCATAATGCTGTATGACTTAATCTTTGAGGATATAGGAATAAAGTAATCAAATTCAGACTCTTACACAATGTAGATGTATGCAAAAAAAATATTCCATAAAAAGCGAAAAATTAAGGCTTATTTTATTTGAAAACTGCCATTTTCGTAGGAAAATGTCTTAGGGGACACATTCTGCATTAGCTGTAGCTGCACTTGTAGCTGTGCAATGCTAATATTTCAACATGTATATAATACATCTCTTCATGGATAACTGTTGACGAAGTAAGGTACTTCATAATTTCTGCTTGTGCAGAAAAAGAAAAATACAAGCTATGAAGAAAATACAGTTTTTTACATGATGACAGCCTGAGAATTTCAAAGTAACTAAAAGGACACAACAAACTTTGTAATCTGGTTTCTTTTTTCTTTTTTTCTTTTTCTTTCTTTTTTTTTTTAATCTTATTTTACTGATTTGGAGAATCAGTCCACAATACTGCATCTGCACAGACAAAGGTTTGTGAGGCTATTATCTTTCTTTCTGGAATTTCTGATCATTTCAATTCCCTGGATAATATTTTATTATCACAGAAAGAGGAATTTTATAGAGAGCACTGCCAGTAACAGACAAACTTCTGTTTCCCTGAAAATTTTTCAGTCAAGAAAGATTGAAAAGCAAAAAAAACCTAGTTAAAGTCTTTGATTTTCAACTATTAGAAGATATTTGATTTTTTTTTCCTTCCTCTGATTTCCAAACCCACCTAATTTTAGTTGGCTAAAAGATATTCTCTGAAGAATCATTTGCAGAGTTGAGAAAATTTTTTGCTGTGAGCAGTATGTCAGGGTAAAAATGAATTGCCATCATGCTGACGTCAGAATGTGACTTGGTTGCACAAGATTTTGTCTAATGAAATTTCAACTGACTAAATGAAAAATAAACCCTCTCAGATAGTAGTGAAGAAATGCTGTCTTTCTCACCACAAAAATATTTGGGAATAACTGTTTATTTTGCAAAAAAAATATTTTTTTCCTTAATGTGTAAAGTGTAATTTTTTTTTTCTTAGAACTTAATTACTAGTAGAATTAAAATGTTGTGGTTTGACAAAGAAATGAGTTACAGTCTGATCAGCCAAATCAGTCTCTAGTTTGTGTATTTGTTTTCTTGTTTTGACTTACTAATAAACTGTGAAATATTGTAATTAGAAGAGGCTTGTTTTAATAAAGAATAGAAGTTTAATGCTTAGTGTTAGTGAGTCAATCAAGAAAAAATACAGCAACACCAAAATTTGAATTGTGTTGGCTTTTTTTGTTGTTTTTTTTCTTTGAGCCTATTCTTTTCTTAGAGTAAAATCAACAGCAGTTTTATTATATTGCTGTCTACAGTAGACAAGCTAGAGGACTTTGGTCTTATGGACATATTCAGGAAAGTTTAATTCCAAGCAGATATTGAATAATATATATAAAACTAAGACTGCTTCACAGCTTTCAGAGTTAAGTCCTTACCTAAGCACAAGATCCATTACATAGAACTAATGAAAAAGAAGGTTATTAAACACTTTTATGATGCACTGATCACACAGTGTTCTTAGACTGACTCAGAGTAGAGAACTTCAGTGTTGTAATGTAGTGACACTCTTCACTTGTTGAAGAGTTAACAGTTGCAGTATTTGAGGAATATAAGAAATTATTAGGAGAACCTAATCATTGTCTCTCAACAATAAAAGGACTTGCTGAGCCTGATATATTGAGAAGAAAAGTGTCTGTGTCTCTGCTAGGCACCTGCAGTTCTGTCTTCAACAATGACACGTTGTTCCATGCACCTGCCACTGCCAAGGCCATCTGTGACCACAGCACCAGATGGGATCCATACCAAGAGTTTAAGATCTTCAGAATTTATGAACTTAACTTTTTTTTTTTTTTTTTTTTTTTTTTTTTTTTTTTTTTTTTTTTTTTTTTTTTTTAAGATAAAATCTTGAAATGGCAATCTTATACTTACTGATGGCTGGGGAACGAGACATTCCAAGACATTCATGTTTTATACATAGATGTATGAAGTAGTGTAACAAGGAATATGGCTTTGTGTCATATGGGAATATAAAGCCAGCTCTGCTCACTGCAGTTTCATTGCAAGCAGTAAAAGATGGCACATTTTGTCTGAACCTTTACATTCATTTTTAAACCTGTTTTGCAAAATACTTTATAATTTGAAACTGCTAGCTTAGCATGGCATGGCTGGTGGCTATCTTGTCACATAGCATTACTCCCAAATCAAAAGAAGACTGTTCACAGAGATGTAGAAAAATGCAAGGAAGATACAGTTTGGTCAAAATACAAACCAATTCTTGTTATCTCTCATTTCTTGCTATTTCAAAAATTTTCAGGCAAATACTTACAGGTAAACATGAACATATACTACTTGTTTTTTTTTCCTTTTTGCTTTTAGTATAGAGCTCTAGTGCAGTACGGGTAAAGTAAGGTATATCATCATTTAAAATATAATAATTTGCCCCAGCAATAAAATCCATGTCAACTCAGATAAATGCCTAATCTTATCTGTGGTAAATGGAGAGAAGCCCAAATCCTAGACAATGAAAAATGTTAAATATGCATATTTGTCCGAGGGCATATTTTGTCTTTGTACTTTCTGTCTGGCTTGGTGAGAAAATTAAATGTTTCCATCTAGTGTAGATGTAAGCTTAGCATTTTTTTCATGAAAAATACGTAAAATATATTTAAATCGCATAATTCCATCCTTAGGCAAGATTTAGAATTTTGTAACCCTGCACTCCCTTGCTCCTATGACTTTTACATTCCTGTCAGCATGTTAGCTGAACAATAGGAATGAGGTAGAATGTATCCCAGTTGTCTGGGGTATCATTTAATCCAAAAATACAGAAAGTTGATAAAAGCCAATTTGAAGAAAGAGATAGAAGACACATCAGTGGCCACTCCCCTTGAAGAACTCCCAATGTGTCTAACTACTTTGGATTTGATCAGGCTTTTGAATCTATTATGCTCAATGCCCATATGAGCTCTGTTATCACTGCATACCTAGCTCTGGTCATGGGTCCTGTGGACCCTGCCTCGTCCCAGTCCACAGAAGTGGTTCTAGTCTGAACCTTGGCACTGCCCTGCCACGACAATCATGCCAAGAAATCCCTGGCTTCCAGACTGGCTGCGGTCAATGCCCCCAGCCCAGGTCCAGCCCTGTTCCCTTGCTAGATGCTGTGGGATAGGTGTCCTGGAGTGAGGACCTACCCTAGCTGCCCTTAGTGACTGCCCTGAAGGGCAGCAGGCCCTTGTTGTGCCCTGACATGGTTGTCCTCATCCATTTTCTGGTAACTTGATTAATCTCTGTATAAAGACATTTGGATGACTTCTTCTAGTGGCTTTGAAATCATATCCACTTTTTAATTACTTTTATGAGAGTAAAGAAGTATCTTTTGTAACATGTGACAGTAAGCTCCTATGCTAAGAGGATCTTTAACAATTTGAAATACTTAGTGTTGTTAATTACAGTTCTTGGTTACTGCAGAATTGTTGGTTTCCTTCAAAGAAAACTATTCCAAGCCAAAGAGGCATAGGACTGCGATGTCAATTTATTCCAATCAATAAAGTCTTGAGGTATATACTCTGGTAAGAGGAAAAACAAATAACCCCTGATTTTTAGCAAGAGAACTCTACTATGAATCTAAATCTGCCTGTTAGGATCTGCTTATTAAAGAGATGCCTCTAGTCAAGCTAAGGAGCAAATGAGACCACATGCCAAAGTCAATAGTACAGATTTTATTTAACAGTAAATGTAAGTGGGGAGCAAGAGACAGTGAGAGAAAGAGAGATGAATAGAAAGGGCAAATGCAGAAAGGAGGAAGAGAAAGAGAGTAAAAGAGAGTAAGAGGGAGAAAAACAGATATTGAACAAAAGATATCACCGCCACATTGATCCTTTCAACATCCTGCTAATCCATCACCCTGATCTGTTCAATGGGGCTCTCAAATGTTCTTCAAGAAGTATCACTTTTATACAGTCCAAGACCTGGATATCTGTGAGGCATGAGTGCCATTCCCATAACTTGGAATGGCATGTGTATAAGCAGCTGCTTCCTTTGTCCAAATTCGCTGTAGTGGGGATTTTTATCCAGATGGATCACACAGATCTGCTTCACCAGGCCTGGAATCTTCCTGTTGTTGAGTCAGCACTTTTCCCAGTCTGCACTTTTCCCAGTGGAATGTTATCCAGTGTGCTAATTCCAAACATTCATATTTAGGTCTGGAATTAACGCTTTCCTGTTTGCCATCTCTGTTTATCTTCAATTCTTGCTATGGATTCTTGCTTCTTGGACAGTGTTTGAGACAGTTCATGGTTCTCTTTGAGGCCTCACACAACCAGCTTTGCAATGCATTTAGCTTTGGGGATGCCTGAAGGTGTCTTACCTTTCACAGAATATACTTATCCCACGGAAATACATAGAAATGAAATGAATTTGTTGAATAGGAAAGAAAAGGGCAGGAAATTGTGTCAAACCAGGTTTGTTTGAAATGTATAAACATGGAGTTTTCACACACTTGCTTTCATTTGAAGGACAGGATATCAGTAAGTTAAGACATGACAATAATAAATTTTAGATAATTTAATCACAGATATTTTAGAGTTTATACTAACATATAAATTACCTCCTAAGTTTAGTTCTAAAGATAATTGTAACTAAGTAATACTGAACTCAACCTAACTATTTTTAATTCACATGGGTATTTAGCAATAATAAACATTTAGGACACAGAAAATCACTTTATTTTGTATATATATATATGTAGTATATATATGCATATATACACACATAGATGTATGTATATGCATATAAATACATATGTATACAAAATACATTGTATATATGTAGTAAAAAACCTTGATATGTAAAGTTGATTGGAATGCAAATTATGTGGATTATGTACCAACTGCAACTTAATAAAAGCAGGAGGAATTTCAGCATATATTTATTTACAGTAGTCAAAGTTTTTTTAGTCATTGACAACCACACCGTGAAGAGGGTACCACTGGAGTAAGAAATGAGCCCTGTGATGCTAACCTATGCCTGTTTATTCTGTATGGACTATTGAAACCCTGACTGTCCAATGCTTTCTTTTTCTGTTCTGTTTTCCACTTTTGAGGTATAATTATTCAGAATTTTGTAAAAGTTCCTTGTGTGGGGATTCTAAAATTGAGTGGGGCTTTTGCAGTAGGTGAAGGTAGATTGACTGGTGTTTTGAGTTCATATCTTTGTGGTTAGAGTCTAAACCGCCATTGTAAAATAGATATTTTTCAAATATTATCTTTCTCTTTTTATTAGTGTCGTTACTGAGTTTACTCGCCCTGTGATGAGTTATTTTTGGCCAATAGTCAAACACCCACTGTCCTAGGGTGACTTTATATGATGCTTGTATCCCCAGTCGTCCATTGCGTTTGTGCTGTACATTGAGTTCTGCACATTTAAGACTGATTCTGAGAGTGAACCAGGGAAAGAAGACGCGTGGAGTTTGTTTGAGAAACAACCTGACTCCCACACATTCTCTTGTCTGTACTCTCCTGTTCGGAGACACGGACAGTAGTGGGTCAGAGATCTTTTTGCTTTTAGTTAGTTTTAGCTAGCTGAGGCAGAGAAGTTCCCTGGACTGTTTTTTTTTCTTTTTTTCTTCTTGGGACTGTTTAAATCTACTCTGGACTGACAAACCCAGAGGAGCACCGAAGGCTCGCAGCTGCGGCCCACCGGGCCTGGACCTCCGGAGGGACTGGGACTGACAACAGACTGAGTGAGCTGAGCTGCACCCACGGCAAGGACTGTCTCAGTTTGCCATCTCTCTT
>VZUI01086017.1:0-13803 GCA_013401135.1 Cettia cetti
CTATCTATCTATCTATCTATCTATCTATCTATCTATCTATCTATCTATCTATCTATCTATCTATCTAATCTCTATCTTCTGTGTGATTTTTTTTTGGGTACTCACTCCATGAAGGTGCACACAATGGAGTTTGGATTCGTAGAATTGCACCTAATTCACCCAGACTTCAAAACTGACCTGTGTAAAATGAGAGTCAGAAACTGGCATGTCACTAAAAGATGGCCGGATTTCTCAATCAGTTCTTCTGCTTGCCACCTGCCAGTTCCCACTTTCTCTGCCAAAGCTTGCCTGCAGTCTGGGGAGGCCTCCGGGCAGCTCTCTTGTTCACCAGCAGCTGTCAGTCGTGAGCTGCCTTGCCACAATCCTGCACCAATCATTCTGCATCACCATGACTTACCACAGACACTCCAAGGCACGACATCAACAAGTTCCTAAAAATAATAATCAAAAAATAATTAAGAAACAAAAGTTTCTGTTGAAACAGAATGACATGTACCTACCCACCTTCATTTGGAGAAGAGCTGACTCCAAAGAAGCTGCCTAATGTGTCAGGATATGTTCAAGAGGAGACCCTGCTAAGGAGGGCATATCTAGATGTCTTCAGGGAGTCTGTAGGCAGCCAGAGCAGGGCAGGAGTCCTGGGACAGTCCTTTCCCTGGGATGTTGTCAAAACTAACAATCATAGGGTAACTCCCTAAGCACATTCTCTGCTCAAAGTCAGTTACAAAAATAACTGTGGTAACAGTAATAATAACAATTCTTACCTGCTCATATACAAACTTATCTTCAAATTACTTCAAAATGTTTTAGAAGGCACATCCTTCTAGACAAGATCAAACCTTTTAAGCTTGATCCATTAATCTACCTGATACCCCAACATGATTCACATTTGCTTCCTGAGGCAGTAAAGATTTCATTGTGTTTTCACAGCATTTCATATCACAGAGAAGTCAAGACCTGTCTTTGATAATGCCAGAAAAGGGAAATCAAACCAAGGAAACTTATAAATGTTTTGGCTGGACTGAAATCTAAGCTCCTGGCAGATGACTGGGTTTCCCAAAAGCAAGGTATGTGGGAAATGTCCAAATTTCAGCTGTTCTAAGCATCAGCCTATCAAACAGAAAGGTGTACTTGCAAGTTAAGTGTCAATGTATATATTAGTATTCACCTTAGGACACTTTTTTAAATGGCTATTAGCCACAAGAGAAAAACAGGCTAATGACTACTTTATGAAGAGTTAAAGCTCATTGGTTAATATATGGTCTTATTAAAGTGGCAACATGCAGGACTGCTGGCTCATTTATTAACAATCACTGAAGTCACTCTTGGACAATAGGGTTGGCCATCAGAGTCAGTACTAGCAAAGCTGAGATGCCTAGATTTCATTCCCATATTCTCCAGTCTGCAAGAAAAAAACAAAACAAAACCAAAAACCAAACCCCAAGCAGCCTGAAAGAGATCTGATTTCTGCAGATCAGCCAGTCATACAGAAAATTTTCTTTTTAAACATTCCCTTCAGACATAACTAGGGAATTAACAACTGAAATAGAAGAAATGGATGATGTTTATTTGAGCAGTACAAGGAACAAAAACTGCTGAAAGCAGTATTAGAATTTACACCTCAGGGAAAGAAGTGAAGTTTTAGAAACATTGGGCACTGACAGAGGTTCAGACATCATCTCCATCTTCAAAATATTGTACCTATCTCAAAAAAAAGTCACTACTGTATAATGCTCCAGGTCTTCTTTGACAGGTACATCATCTTTGACAGATGATGTATTTTTCATCAAGAGCTCCACACAAGATTTTAATTAGCCATTCTGCAGCACAAAAAGCAAGCATCACAGTAATCTCACACTCGCTAAACTGATAATCTGCAAGGCAGGAAATCAAAGTCTGAATTTCAATTTTGCACTGCACAGTTCTTTACAAGACTTGCCTTACTCATTTGAGGAGATAACAAGGTGTGTAACAATGCTGTCTACAGCCAACTTATTTCATTGAGACCTAGCTATATACTGAAGCTGACAGTGTACTTCCTTGCTGAGATGGTTTCTAAGCAGATAATGAAGGCTGATCACAGAGTCAATATTCTAGAGTCAAAAATTGATGAGAAAAGAAGACCAGCAGGAGTAATGAGAATCTCTGGCTTTCTTCACCCTTTACCTGCCATTTTAGAAATGGCAATTGATCTCATTAAAGTGAGTGCTATTATGAAGAAAAAACCCACAACGTTCATCCAGACAAGTCCTTGTGTTATTCTGAGCACAGGCCAGAAAGCTCTCTGGTACATACCTATCAAGAACTTAACATTTTAGTGACTGTACAAGGGACAAAAGAATACCTTTCATTATCTTACCTGTCACTGCATGAGGAGGATGCCACCCCAGAACACACTACTCTGGTGCTACAGCAATAATAACCTTCCACAGGCACAGGACTTTATCTCAAACCAACCTCACTTAACCAGTGAGAGGCAAAAGACAGGAGAACTTACAGAAAACAGAACTTAAACTTAGAGAAAAAAGAAGAACTTAGACTGCAATGGTATGGCAGATTTGAGTGAAGCAATTTTAACAGTTTTGCTTGTTAAAGAAATAATGAGGAAAAAAGATCCGTTTCAAGCAGCTCCTGAGAAAAGCATTGTTAAATGCCATTTTCTGTAACACAACCACCCTGTCTCTCCTCAGCCCTGTCACAGGTACTCACTTTTACAGCTGTTTGATGTGATGTGGCTTTGAGCACAAATCTGTAATTTACATGTTCCCATTTCTAGTAAGATTCTTTACTGATCTGCCACCCATTCCTACAGATACTAAAAAAATAGCTATACAAAACATTCCCATTAAAAAACCCATCTCCTTAAAGATAAAATGTTTGAAAACATAGTATTTTATTTGAAGTAAAATACAAGATACATACGAACAGGGACAGATGAACAAGTAGAATGCACTATTAGGCAAGTGACAAACAAATGCAAGGCAGAGAATTGCAAGCAGAAGACTCGAGAGAAGTAAGGTGTTTTTTTGTGAGGTAACATTAAGAAAGGAGATGAAAACATCTAAAATAACTTATTTCCCAAAAAAGCTGCTCCATTAACTTTTCTATGTGTATCTAGATTATCATCTCAATATTAAGAATACTGGCAAAATCAGAATCTGACTTCTGATGTTCAAATTTATTTTAAATCAATTCAAGTGAAAAAGCACAACTTTATTTGAAAGGGTACAGCACTTTGGCTATAAAGCATATTTATCTCATTATCTAATGAACACCCTCTAGAAAAATGCTACTGACCACACTTTGCTGAGCTATGACATGTCCAGCGTGAAGTAACATTACAGAATCAGCATTTCTTTTTTGTTCCTGCTACTCTTTCATTGATGCAATTTTTATGTATAATGCTGCTTCATAACTACATTAACTACACAAAATAACAACTGGAGTTTCCACCTTGAAGACATCAAAAACTCTAATGAATATATTTTTGGTCTTTTTTCCTCCTTTTTTAACAAAAATAAATTCCTTTTTTTGTAGGGAATATTCTAAGTTCTTCAACAAGGTCCTGTTTGCTATTTCTCAAGGAATGTCAATGGTTAACCATCAAAAACATGACTGCAGAAACGAATACCTATACATTGTAGGTTTACAAGGAAGTAAGGTAAGAGTTTCAGTGTGAAATTAATATTAATAAAGAGTTATTTTAAACACTAGAAGCAAAGAATACACCATTCAAAACAAAAATT
The DNA here is from genome assembly GCA_013401135.1 of Cettia cetti. Taxonomy (NCBI): domain Eukaryota; kingdom Metazoa; phylum Chordata; class Aves; order Passeriformes; family Sylviidae; genus Cettia; species Cettia cetti. The sequence goes on from VZUI01086017.1 coordinate 3,747, forward strand.
ATTGAAAAATAATACCAGTCCACATTTTCTTTCCATGACAACTCATAGATCAGATGCTTTTTGGTATTTCAGTCCTCTGACTCATATCTGAGGATTAAAAAAGAATAAATAGAAAAATAATTAAAACAGACTAGAAAATACCCCAAGGACATTTTGTCTTTAAAGAAAATATGAAACCAAAGCAATAAATTACACCCAAGAGTAACACATTTCTGTCAAGGTTTACTGTATGACTTAAGCCACAGACAAATGCATTTACGTTTTAGATTATTTTCTCCTTTTAAAACTGGCCAGTTCACCAAGTAGTAGAACAAAGGAATGACCTATCCACAAACCTAAACAATTTCCAAAGCACTTGGAACATCTCCCATCTGTATCTCTGTGTGTAGTACCTGAGGCCTTATCTAGCACAGCCATGAATATTCTGTATCCTCTCCATACTAAATTCTCTCATTATTTGCTACATGGCAGCTGCTGTTGCACACAGCAGCCTTAACCACACCAAACATCCATTCAAAGGACTGGTTTGTCAAAAATCAGGGCACAGCCTATTAGAAGTTCTTTTTAAGGGAAAAATGTATAGACTGTTTTAGAGACAAAATGGGAGCAGAACATGGATTCAGAACAAGAACTTGTTGAGACAGACAGGGCAGCACCACTTACTTGGAAAGTCGTCTACGCAGATCCTTTATCTGTTCATTCTTCCTGGTGAGAATCTCTTTCATGTTGCGATAGGCAGCTGTTTGCTGAAATTTCTTCTCCAGTTCCTACATAATAACATCAACATATTATTTACATATTATGAAGACTAGACAAAAATATTTTTTTTAAAAAAACCACTAGCTTTTCCTCCTGAAGTTTGACACTACTAGTTTTCTATAACTTACTCAAATTTAGATGAAGTCAGCTGGTAGATTCAAATGAGATTACTGGGGCAGCCATAGAAACACCAACTTCATTTTGTAACAAAATCAGGCTAAAAGTCTTCAGAAGACTGGGAATATGCTTTTCATTTAAAAATTTCTTTCCAGACAAATAGTCAGTTTTTAAATATTCATCTAGCTATAGCCATGCAGTTAGTTGTGGGTTTGCTATTTTATGTATAATGTGCTTTTCCAATGAAGCAACAAAAATACAAGGGCAAAAGTGTGGCCTGGTAAACTCTGCATCCTGTAGTTTGCGTGTGTTAAATTACTAATCAGTTAAAAATGTGAGTAAGGAATTCATCTTCCCATTACAATAAAATGCTAACCTTTTCAGCTGTAGATAGCTGATCCTGAACCTTCAGTAAGTCATGTTTTGTTGTCATCAAGTCTTCTTCCAAGAATTTTTGGTTTGCAGTGGAGTCATTCAAAGTCTTCTCAAACTGGGATTTCAAAGCTGCCACTTTATTCTCCAGTTCAGTGATATCCTGGTTTGCATTATTCTTCAACAGAAAAAAATATTTAAAATACGTCAAATTCAAGAGAAGAAATAATTAACATTTTAAGTGCAAAATTCCACACAAAGTAGGTACATCTTCATTTTTAATAATGAGGTAAAAGTTACTCCTGTAAATGAGAAGTGCTTCAATTAAAAAAAAAAAAAAGTTAAAGCAGGGACTGATTTATAACTTAAAAATTTGTAAATAAATGCTTTTTAAAGATAGCTGGAATGTCTTCTCAGCCAAGATGAGATTTTTAAGTACTTGTACTTTGCTTCTTTAGGAATTAGAGCCAGAGGATGAATCATATTACAAGACGTTATCTACCATACAGAAATAATAAACTACCATTTAAGATCTGAATGTCTATGCTACAATGTGTTTTTGAAACATTTCCAAAGCCATTTGTGTAGTATGGGCAGGAAAGGCTGAAAGTGTTAAGGCTCACACTCTCAGTCAGGCACCAACGTTGCACTGTTCTCAGATGTCTTACACAAAGAAGCTGCAAGATGTGAAGCAACTTTCCTGTTTCCTTATGAGAAAAAAACAACTCAAACTTTTCTAAACATCAGTTCTGGGTCATAAAACATTATAGTCGTGTAACTGTTCTACGGACTTTCATTTAAATAAAACCAAAAAAACCAAACAAAACATTCTCAGGTTTTAAAGCTCCATTTCAAACTCAAAAGTGTAATGACTCAGGATGAGTCATTAAAACCAACCTTAAAACCAACCAAATCTAAAACCTAAGAAAGCCCTGTTCCTTTTTCTATCTGGAACTTAAGAGTTGAAATTAGGAAACCACTTGATAGTAGTACCTGTACAGAAGTAAAGCTTATTTTGTATTCTGAGACAGAGTCCAAGCCTGCAGTGTATGTATGCACTACATACATTTTATATGTTTGAGTTGTTATTTTCTAACCATGACATAAGTCAATTATGAAAAAATTCTAAATCCTCAAAATAAACTGATCCAACAGAGCAGTTACTCCCAGTTACTGCTGGGAGTTACTCCCAGTTACAGTTACTCTGACTCACACTTTCTATGTGGAACCACCTATTAAATATTAACTTCAAAAAAAGTCAGTCTGATGAGCTGGTCCTTAAGAACCAATTGTGGTTTGGCAGACATTTATTTGTTCAAAGAGTTCGAAATCTACTGCTTTATGAGCAACTGGGAGAAAGTGACAGATTACAGAGAGCAAATTAGGACATGAAAACTGAAGATACTCAGCAGCCCTGACACTGAGGCCAATTCATGTTTATCCAGAAAAGCAGGATGAGATTTTGTTCCAATCTTTTAACACTACAAACAGTATTATCCAGGATTTAATACACCCCTTTAATATTTTAAACTTTTAATAATTTAAAGTTTAACAAAACTGAGGAAGAAAATATTTGCCATGACTCATAATCAAGTTCCTATTAAAAATTATTGAATACAGTTTTGAAAGTTACTAAGTAAACTTCTAATATATTAAGAAAACCAAGTACATACCATAAACCAGGTAGAAAGCAAAATAAAAAGAAATAAGGATTAATATATGAAAATTAAAATAGAACTGTTTTATTATCTTGAACCTTAGTTCCAAATCTGTAAATACTGCAGGAATTTTAAAGTCCATTACTCAAAATAATGGGACTAAAGTGTTCTAATTTTGCTGAAAGCCTGAACTGAAATGTTTTAAATTTAACAAACAATTACACAGAAACAAACTTTGGAAAATTCTAATTATTGACAAATAAAGGTAAAAATTAGAAAAATACTAAGGTGACCTGAAGAGATTTATTTGTGTCAACATTACTTGAGGCTTATTACATTTTTTTGCCAGCAGCAACTTACCATGTTGGAGTCCCCATTTATAAAACAGATTAAGAACCTCAATAATAAAAATAAATGGTGAAACATTTTTAACAGTATGCTGATACAGGGAGAACTACCAAAAAACCAAACAATCAGCAAGTCAGGCTTTTTCATGTCAACATCAAGTGACAAATGTACAAAAGAACTAGTGTTTCATTATTGCTCTAAAAACCAGGTTAGGTATCATTCTTTTATTAGTAAACACAAAGAAACAAACAGATAGATTTGTGTCTGTAAACACAAATATCAGCCCTGGGAACATGAATTCTGGAATATCACTTCCTGATGGTTCCTGAATACACGTCATAACATCAATTAAAATTACAAATTACCTGCTGACTGACAGACCAGAGGGAACGGACAGTACCAGCAGGGACAACACTAACTCAAAACTCTTGCATTTGCCAGAAAAGAAACACACCATACAGACCAACATTTTGGATGTATTGGCAACAGTTGCATTGAACAGGAGTGAGGGATGTAATTATATTCACCTTCTGATCTCCTTGGATCATCTGTAAATCCCTCAGTGACTTCTCCAGCTTGGACTTCTCATCTAGAGCAGCTGTCGCCTGCAATACATTGAAAATTTAAAACGTCAGAAATGTATTTTAACTGAAAACATAAGAATAACAACCATGGGATTCTTGTTTAGATATTTTAAAATATGTAACCAACATTAAGCATCCAAGATTACAGGGAATGTACCTGTGTTTCTATGGTCCTGAGTCTGGTCTTTAATTTTTCATTTTCTTCTTGGAGATGAGCAACTGTCTTTGGGTTAAAGAACAAGAAAATGTTTGTGAATACTCTTGTGCCATTTTGGAATTTGCAAATATTTCAGGAAAGAAAATACACTTCATAACTTAGGAAAGCAAAAGAGACCCTAAATGCTTATAAAAATGGCCTTCATAAGAAATCAAGAATTCATTAATTTATTGTAGTTTTTTGCCTCAGTGAGAAAGCAATTTGAGTCTCCAATGCTACTGTAACATATAGGGCTGCTCACTTAAACACATGCTTTACTGCATTGAGATTATTCAGATCAGTATCTTGTTAGTATCAAGATTCGTGATTAAAAATTGCATGTTCAGGGATGCAAAACTCCTTGTCGCTCAAAATTTATATTTTCAATCAACAGGCAAGTAAGAATTGATCTGCAGTTCCTTTTCAAAAGAGACAAATACCAGGTTTCTGCATATCCTGTTCTGTGTCACAGGAAATACTCATGTTTTATCAGAGTAAATTCACCACATGAATTTTGAATGATTTGGGGGGGGGGGGAAAGGACAGATGTACATATTTAAGAAAAACTGTTATGGTTTTGAAATAATTTTTGAAAGAGAACTACATTAACCAATAAGCAAAATACAAGTCTAAATTCTTGAATGCTTTAATTACTGTAGTGAGTAACAACAATTTGAGACAGACATTGTACTCAACACATCATTTTGGGAATGCAGGACGGAAGACAGAAAATAAAACTCCTTGCTAATTATCTTGATTATCAAAAACTTAAAAGGATATTGTAAGAAGTGTGACATTTTAGAAAAGTTCAGCTGAATGAAATTGGTACAATGCCTAATAAAAACTATTGATTATATTTAGAATGTGTTTTGTAATTCTAAAAATGTTTAGCAAGTAAGAAATCAGATGTTTTCAAAACCAGTAAATTCCAAGTTCTTTAAGTGCCTGTTTCTTCAGGAAGAACATACCAATTTATAAACCAAAAAAGAATGGATGCAATAAGATTGACTTCAAGTGATACAGAAAATGTTCAATAACCTAGTAATTTCAGTCAGCTACATATTTTAATTTACTTCTTTGTTGAAACACCAGATAGCTGCATGGAACTAATTTACCATTTTACTCCATTAAATGGAAAAATAAATTACTACAAAGACCAAAATGTCTTGGCAAAAAAGGTTAATATTGCCATAGATGTTAGAGACCATAACAACACAATACATTTCTGATGCTTTATAATATTTAATAATTTACTAGTATTTTACTTTACATTCTGGGGTATATTACCATGATGTTTGTATCGTGACAAGACACATTATACAAATATTACTGTACAGTTATTCAGTTCATTTGCATAAGCAGGATGATCATTGACCATAACTGCATGAACAGTCAAGTTCTTACCTTGTTTAGCAGCTCTGATCCACCTTCATTTAATGGAGCAAGTTTTGGTTTAATGGGATCTGCAGTGGACTAAAGAAATAATAAAGGTGAAAAAATAAAATTATACAGATTTCTAGTGGGAAGAAAAGTACTCCTTTAGCCTGTAAAATAACTACTGATAGTCAGTTCAGCTGTCTTTAGCAAAGCAAATGAACAACCTTTTATTTCAAGTTCATTTTTTTACTGCTTCCTTGGCTCCTAAGTTATGGACTTCACCTTGAGCTTAAGTTAAACAAAGATACTGCAAAGAGACATTAAAGTATTGCAAGTGTTGTTCTACAGAAGACTAACAATCCTGCAGCAACCAAAAGACAAAGGAGTAAGGAGAAGATAATATTTGAGTGATTGTAAAAGTAAAAAGTATTTACAAATAATTTTCTCATTTAGGGTACTAAATATAACATATATTATATAGAGATAGATATAAATGCAATATAATATATATAAATACACTTTTATGCTACAAATCAAATACGGTGCAACCACATTCATGCAAGACAAGCTAGAGTGATATCTGTACTGTGCAATCTTCTCAGTTCTTGAGTTCATGTTGGGACAAGTGAAGGTTCCAGTCTTACCCCAGGTGCCAGGGGAAGGGAACCTAGAAGCAAATGCTTCAACACATCCCTGGGTTGGCTGACCTGGGGATGAAGTGTGTGAGGCACACCCCAGAAGTGCAGAACAGGCATTCTGGAAACAGCCAAGGCAGTTCAGAGTGAACCTTGGTGCTGAAATGCAAAATGCTCCTTTCTGGACAGTATCAAGGACTGTTTTGACAAAAAAAGGATGGGATTTTGGTGGTTTTCTCTTAAGCACTAAGAGTAAATACCAAGCATTTTAAACATCTGTCATGACTCCACATGACATTTGATTATGATTTGATTAAAATAAAATTCTACCTTTTCATTTGAAGATGTGTATTCTGACTTTTCAAACTCAGCAACCTGGCCCAATAATTCTCTTGAAAAAAAAAAAAAAACAACAAAGAGGCATTTTTTTACCAAAGAAAAATATAAGGAGGCATTTCTTTACTAAGAGCTAGGCTATGAAACATATTTTATCAAGCTGGTGCTATGCTTTTCCTTGCACGTAAAATTCTTGTTAGAAGTACAGGATGAAGTCCTACACAAATACCATAAATGCAACAGATCATGTCATGCAATGGCATGATACATGCATTACATTAGATTTAGCATTCTTAATTAAAATATAATCTAACCAGACAAGCTTTCCAATTGAGTCAGTCACCGGCTCTTAAATTATTAATTCAAGTAAGAATATTACTAATATAACATCTTGGTCACAAGTTTGAAATTATTTTGTATCTTGCTATTTTATAGATGGAAACATTGAAGGTTTCCTATCATTGATACAATAGCAAAAGAATACGTCTCTATGGTTTGGAAAAGAATGCAAATAGTCAACACTCTGGAGTTTCCTTATTGTTGCAAGTACAGTCCAATAGCTGTTACCGATTCTCCAGGTCAGAGACATCTGTCTGTAACTTCAGGTACCATTTCTCAGCCTGTGAAAAGAGCTGCTGCAGAAGTAAAACGTTGGTGTAAGCTGTGTTTATGAGCTCTGACTCCACTTCACTGTGTACGACACTCTGCAGTTCATCCAGCAGATCTATCACCTCATCAACTGTGAAGGTCTCTTCAACAAGTCTAAACAGAGAGATCAAGATGAGTCAGGTATGATAAAGGTAACAATTCTGCCTTCTTATGAGATCTCACAACACAGGTACCACTCATATAATGCAATATTTTCTAAAAACAGCCACTGTCAGTCATTATTAGATGACCACAGCATTACTAATTGGTTATTTTATTTGAATTTTCTCTTTAAATCACTAAAACCACAAATATTAATTCATTAATTCTACAGCCTTGCATTGAATTTAGATATCAGAAGCAGGATACAAAGCAATGTCAAGCTGTTAATATCTCTGTTAATTCCTAAGAATTTGAACTTGGATTTAAAAGCATTTGACTTGTAACTTCTGGAAAATACAAGAACATACAAACCTAAACGGAGAAAATTCTCCCCAAAAAGTATTCAAACCTGCCACTGCTGCTAGCATATTTTGCTTTATTCTTGCTCAGAACGACCCCACACAGTACCTGCTGTCCTTGAGGTTCTGAAAACAAGAATCCACTGTTTTGAGACACATGCCACGCTTGAAACGAGCGAAGCGCATGTAGCTGACCACTTCGTTCTGGTGGTGCTCGTTAAGGCCCAGATCTGCCTGCAGAGGAGGATACAAGCACTAAGACAAACATAAGGATAAATGAGCATAACTACTGTCAATACTTGCCTTCTGCCTCATTTCTGTGATTGCTTTCACAGGGTTAGCATGCTAACTAGCACAATGAAAAACAATCATATTTTTGTATGTCTGATCCCTACACACCTCTCATAAGGGGATGAGAAAGCTCCAGTACTTGGAAGCAAGGGCTCAAGTAACCTCAAAAAAGTAATACAAAACCAGAGAGAGAGACATCAGAGGATCAGAACCAGAAGGACTGTACAGGAGAGGAAGCTCTTGGACAAATATATCTTGGTATTACATTACACATGCATAATGTAGCTGAATGATATCTCTTCCACAGATGCACTAACAAAAAAACCCAGAGGAAAGTATGTTACATTTGTTACTTTTTATGTAAACTCCTGAGACTTCTCACAGAATCACAGAATGAATGTGTTACATGGGACCTTAAAGATTATCTAGTTCCAACTCCCAGCCATGGGGAGGGACACCTCCCACTAGACCAGGTTGTTAAGCGCTCCATCTAACCTGACTTTGAACTCTGCCAGGGATGGGGCACTCATAATTTCCCTGGACACAGTGCCTCACCGCCCTCACAATAAAGATATTTTTTCTAATCTAAACATACTCTCTTTCAATTAGTGCCCATTATTCCTTGTCCTATCGCTGCAGTTCCTGACAAAGAATCCCCTCTCTGGCTTCCTTGTAGGCCTCCTCCAGACCCTGGAAGGTTGCTATGAGGTCTCTCCACAACCTTCTCTTCTCCAGGTTAAACACCCCCAACTTGTCTGTTTTCATAGGGGAAGTGCTCCAGTGCTCTTGTCAGCTTCTTGTCCTTCCTCTGGACTTGTTCCAACACTTCCATGTCTTTCCTGTGCTGGAAACACCGGAACAGTATGAAGCACTTCAGATGGGGTCTCATGAAAGCAGAGGGGGAAATCACTTTCCTCAACCTGCTGGCCATGCTGTTTTGATGAAGAAGGAGATCTTAAGTGATAACCTGAATTTGTTTCTCAACAAGAAAGAAGTAATTTTAGACCTGGTGAAGTAGCCCTTTTATGCATACCTCTATTTCAAAGAATTATTGGCATGGACAATTACATCAAAACTACACTGCTCATGCAGGTAGCATGAGTGACAAGGAGGCACAACAGGGCACGAGTTCCCACTCGTTTATCACCTCACTCCCTGGAGAGCTGATGCAAAGGCAAGACCATTTCATTTACTCCAATGTACTTTGTTGGCATGGCTAATGTGGGGCAGAGACAGCAATGTTGTAACTCAGACAAAACAGTTCATCTGAACCTTGTCCTTAGGGAAGCTCCAGTGACAATGTAATCCTGGGATACCTGGATGAACAATCAATACTCTGGAAACTAAGTGCAGCCGAGGAAGCAGCACCAGCAGTAAATGAAACCAGCTCTTATAGTGTGGCTGCAAGACCGATGTCGCTCACAAAGTCCCACGTATTGCAGATAAGGGATCATATGGAAAGATAAATTAACGTCCTCTTTGCTGTTGCTGGAGAGTTTGTTTAGTTTAAAAGCTTCTATTCATTCTATTCATTACAGACAGATAGGAAATTATACTAGTAAATAAACACATAAGCACAGGCCATTCGTGATCTCCGAGTCAGACACGCCGACACGCAGATAAGCCACCGGGCCACCGGATCCCGCAAAAACCCCAAGCCCAGGGAGCCTCCGCTGGGATGGCAGGGACGCCCAGGAGGACAGGTGGCGGCCGCAGCTGCCCCGAGTGGCTCCCGCACGACGACAGGCCGCATCCCTGCCCCGCCCGCCCGACGCGGAGCGCCTCCGTGCCGGGATGCCGGGATGCCGCGGGAACGCCGGGCGGCGGCCCCGTCCCGCTACTCACCATGGCGGCCGCTCCGCCGGCGCTCGGACGGCTGCGGGCCCAGCGTTGCCATGGAGACCGAAGCCTCGCGAGCGCCCGCGGCGCGCTCCGATTGGCGGCGGCGCGCCCCCGTGACCCGCGCGCCGCGGAACCAGCTAAAGGAGGTGTTTTCTCTTTTTTTAACATCACCTTTGTATTTCCTACGTGCTCAGGTGCAATTTGAAAAACTCTACTGAGTAGCAGTGAACTGCTGAAGCTGTAGGCGCAGTTAGTCGCGATAGGAAATGTCCCACATTTACCCCACCTAACATTTTTTTCCAAAGGCTTTTTCACTAAACACGGATTTTTGTAAGGTATTAGCATGTCAGCAGGACAACTCAGAACCATAAAATGGTTTGGGTTGACAGGGACCTTAAAGATCATCTAGTTCCACCCCCCCCCAACCCCCCCC